>PVJA010015379.1:25089-45310 GCA_004027025.1 Myocastor coypus | reverse complement strand
CGCCCTAGGGTGGAACCAATCATACCCCAGGACGGGCCCTTGATCCCGTTCTAGGGAGAAATCCAATCATATCCTAGGCAGGCCCGGGTGATACTCCAGGGAAGAACCAATTGTACCCCAGAGTGGGGCTCCCATCAACAGGGAACCAGGCTGCTGAGTCATTCAGCCAAGTTGACACATTGTATCAACCACTACAAACTGTAACTCATTCAGATCAAATAAATGCTGTGGCCGCTAGGTGTGGTGGCACATACCTGTGATCCCAGCACTTGGGAGATTATGGTAAGACAGCAGCAAGTCCAAGGCCAGTCTGGGCTACTTAGTGAGACCCTGTCTTTAAAAATTCTGTGGCTGATGAATCACCCACAGATGAATACTCTGAACATTTTTATTATATTCTAGTATCTTTATGAATTGTATTGAATGAAAAAAGGTTTTTTGTAGTACTGTTTTGTGTTGGTCTTTGCTGTGCTGGAAGTCAAACCCAAAGCCTTGTGCATATAAGCACTCTCCCACTGAGCTATACCTCAAGCCCATCTTTTTTTATGTGAGGGCGGAAGGAGAGTCTAACTATGTGGACCAGGCCGGCCTTGAACTCAGAAATCCTCCTACCTCAGTGCTGGAATTACAGGTGTGCTCCATCAAGCCCAGCAAGCCATGATTGACTGACTGACTGACTGACTGACTGACTTGACTGATTTGAAGCATGGTCTTGGTAAGTAGTTCACGCTGGCCCTGAATTCACTGTGGTGCTAGGCTGGCCTTGAATTTGCAGCAATCCTCCTGGCTTAGCCTCTTGAGTGTTGAGACGACAGGTGTGCACCACTACACACAGTAATTATTTGTATTATCAAGTGCATTTTGACTTTAGTTAGTTAGTTAGTTAGTTATTTTGGTACAGGCTCTCCCGATGCAGCTTGGACTCGTAGTGATCCTCCTATCTCAGCCTATCTCCCCAGCCCAGCAACAGCATTTTAAAAATTATTGATCCTTGTGAGCATTGCTTTAATATTCTAAAGTATTTTGTTGAACCCAAACCCGTAATTTAAATGAATTTTTGTAGTACTAAGTAGTAAGTTGTTTCTGATGTGGTATGTGTCACTAAGAGCCCTGAATTCACCAACTTCATACATAAAGGGTTCTTAAATATAGGGCAATTACTTTTTAGTTTTCTTCCATACTGAGAATTGAACTCAGGGCCTCCACCTTGTTAGGAAAGTCCTTTTACTGTGCCTTATCCCCAATTTTTAATTTTTAAAGTAGAGTCTTGTTATATTGCCCAGACTGGGTTCGAACTTGTGATTCTTCTGCCTTAACTTCCCAGAGTGCTAGGATTACAGGCATGTAACACTGTGCCCAGTTTGTTCCTCCCACAAAGTGGATTCTATTGGTTCAAAGTTAAACCAATTAGGAATTTCTAATATTAATTTTCTAGTGGAGTTATATACTGTCACTACTAGTATTATAAATTCTTCTTTTTCTCTGTTTATACATAGATTATCCTTTTAAAAGGTCTTTGCTGGGCTGGGGCATTTGCTCAGTGGCATAAGCACCTGCCTGGCAAGCATAAGGTCTTGAGTTCAATCCCTGGTAATGCGAAAATAAGTAAATAAATGATCTTTGTATTTTGTTCATTTTCTTTTCTTTTTTTCTGCATTTAGTACAGGGGATACAGGGTCTCCAGAGTCTCACTGTGCAGCTTGAACTCATACTGATTCTCCTGTTTTCAGCCTCCTAAGCACGAGGATTACAGGTGTGTGCCACCACACCCAATCTCAAGTCAGAGCACAGCCCAAGGATGGGGTCAGCATGGCAGGCCAGGGATCAAACCCTTTTAGGATGCTGAACCTATCAAGCCAGCCCTCTCCTCTCCTTTCCTCTCCTCTCCTCTCCCCTTCCCTCTCCCCTCCCCTCTCCCCTCCCCTCCCCTCCCCTCCCCTCTTCTCTCATCTCTTTCCAAGGGATGGAACTCAGGACTTGGTACTTGGCAGGTGCCTATGCTGCTGAGCTATCTTCATTTTTTTCAGTATTTTGAAAAGACATTTTTTTCCTGATTATTAGCTGATGAAAATTGGGATATACTATATAAGAAATTACTCTTAAACTCATGATCCAAAAATAATCATTGTTGCTATTTTGATATAACACCTGTTTGTTTTGTTCTCTGAATACTAGCAAGTGTGAAAATGGAATTTCATAGTTATTACTGTTCATTAGGTGACTTGCTTTTTCACTTAAAATGACTATCGCAAGCCGGGCATGGTGGCTCACGCCTGTAATCCCAGCACTCGAGAGGCTGAGGCAGGAGGATTGGTGCGAGTTCGAGACCAGCCTGGGCTACAAAAGTGAGCTCAGGACCAGCCTCAACTGCATAGCAAGACCCTGTCTCAAAAAGACAAAAAAAAAAAAAAAGGACTATCTCAAGCAAAAATGGTATTTTTATTTTATTTTTATCTTAATTTCATGTTTCATTCATTTTAAAAATAACTTTTATAGGTAATTTCCCTGTGTGGTAACAAAAATTGGAAAGGTATATGAGGTTGTTAGAGTACAAAGACTTTTTTTCTTTTTCTTTTTCTTTTTTTTTTTTTTTCCAATTAAATTTACCTGTCAGCAGCACTCACCTAAAGAAGTAGAACATTTGTATGTTTGTTTATTTTATATTTAGCAAAGGGTCTACAGGGTCTCACTACACAGGTCAGACTCATAGTGATTCTCCTGTTTTCAGTCTCCCAAGCATTGGGATTACAGGCCTGGGCTACAAAGTGAGCCAGGAGAACAAACCATCTTCTGGTGGTCCTAATATTTTGTTTAAAAGCAAATGGGGAGCCGGGCGTGGTGGCTCACGCCTGTAATCCCAGCACTCGGGAGGCTGAGGCAGGAGGATCGGTGCGAGTTCGAGACCAGCCTGGGCTACAAAAGTGAGCTCAAGGTTAGCCTGAACTGCATAGCGAGACCCTGTCTCAAAAAGACAAAAAAATAAATAAATAAATAATTAAATAAAATAAAAGCAAATGGGTATTTAGGAATTACTTTGTCAGCTCTTAATAACTTCTGCCAAGTTTTCAAATTTGAGTTTTCTTAAACTCAGTATATAAGAAATGAATTGTGATAGTAAATACATTGCATTTTTTGGTAGTGTTGTATCTATCTAAATATATATTTTAGGAATAGAAATCTTCACTTGGGACATTGTGGTTAAGTAGCTGTAAAAGTTTGTGTGGAGGATGAACTGGTAAATAACTAAATTTGTCTCTTTCTTCAAAATTGTTTTGTTTTGTTTTACTTTTTGAGACAGGGTCTCACTATGTAGTTCACGCTGGCCTTGAGCTCACTTTGTAGCCCAGGCTTGGTCTCAAACTTGAAACTAACCTCCTGCCTCAGCCTCCTAACTGCTGGTATTACAGGCGTGTGCACTACCATGCCTGGCACAAAGTAGAGATTCTAAAAGAGCCTGTTGTAGTTATTTAGATGGTAAAAGAAAAAAAAAAAAAAAATAGATGATGACGTGCTGAGCCATATGTGGTGGCACACGCCTGTAATCCCAGCACTCAGGAGACTTGAGGCAAAAGGTTACCAGCCTGGGCTACAAAGTGAGCTCAAGGCTAGCTTGAACTGCATAGCAAGACCCTGGTCCCAAAAAGACCAAACTAAATAAATAATAATAAAGATGATGACACTAAATGTTGATTTAATTTTTAAAATAGTTTTTCTGAATCACATTTGTAAATTCAGAATATACTCATCTAAATGTATAGCAACAGAAACAATAGGTATATACAAACTGTAACGAACCTAGCAGAACACTGATGTGTGTGTGTGGTACTGGGGTTTGGGCCCGAAGTATTATGCATATAAGGCAAGAACTCTACCACTGAGCCACATTTCTAGTCCCATGTTACTGTTTTGTTTGACATTTTTAATTAATGCATATATGCGGTACATAATGATTATATTTATCATGAGGGGTTGTTACATGTACATAATACATCTTAATTCTTCCTAATAAATCTGAGTTTATAATATGCTAAAGGATTGAAAGTTGTCCTTTCTAGCTTTGTTTTATGCAAAACAAAATTACATTCATTATATTTCTTAGGAATTTAAAATGGAGGAAATCATAAGATGTTTTGTTTTGTTTTCATGAAATAATGCCAAAAGTCAGGCATAAGACTTCGACTGATTTGTTTTTTATTTTTTTTTATTTTTTTGTGGCCAGATCAGTCTACCCTGCGGATGGGGCTGGCATGGCCTGTGGTGCCAGGGATCGAACTGCAGTCCCTTGCTTGCTTAAGCTTGCCGAAGCAGGCGCTATAGACAACTGAGCTATCTCGCTGGCCCACTTGGACTCATTTTTATCTCTTATGTATTTGGTATAGTGTCTTGCTATGTGCTTAGATTGGTAGTGTGCTCCTGTCTCAGCCTCCCCAGCTCTGGGATTATTGGCATATGACACCCCACCTGGCTTTCATGGCTGGCACAGCACACCTAGGGTTCTGGGACCAGCACAGCATGTGGTACAGGGGATTGAACCCAGGTCCTAGGCTTGCTAGGCAGGTGCTTAGACCTGGGTCTAATAAGCTATCTCCCTGGCCCTTGGGCTGATTTTGAATACAGCATAGCCTTGTATATAATTTAATCCTTAATTCATATGATGGGCATTAAATGGATGAATACATGTAATTTGTATTTTTCAAATTGTTGGTAATTTGGACAGAGGTTACGGTTAGTGCCTTGCTCTGTTGCTTTTGTCCCATCCTTGGTGTTTCTTGTGCTAAGGATCTTAACCTGGGCTGTAGGCCTGCTGAGCAAGTGCTTTGTTACTGAGCTCATTTCTAGCCCTCATGGATTTATCAAGTGGGCTGTGTAGGAATAGTGATACAAAATTGTGTAGAACTGGCTGGATATGGTGGTACACATCTATAATCCCAGCACTTGGGAGGCTGAAACGGGGATTGCTCTGAGTTTAAGGGCAGCCTGGATTACATAGTAAGACCATGTCTTAAGTAACAAGCAAAATTTTTTGTAGAGTTAGATAAGTATAAGTAAAATGTGAATTAAAATGGGTCAGTTGTACAGTTGTGCTTATTAGAATAACAGTTTTGGGAAATATTCTTACCAGGATTATGTCAGCTTTATTATAATGAAATAATATGGTAATTAGTTAATTTATTTTTTATGGTAATTAATTTATAAGGAAAAGGCTTTAAACACATATATTTGGAGGTCCCAGTCCAAGTTGGGGAGTAGGGGCTGCTTTGGGCCATGCATATCAGGAAGCAAAGAGTTGGGCTGGCCAAATAGCTCAGTGGATTAAAGCACCTGCATGCAGGTGGTGGGGAGGGGCAGCTCACTGAGCAGTTTGAGAATGGGCTTGGTGGTATATGCCTATAATCCCAGCTCTTGGAAGTTGTAAACAGGTAGATTAGTTCTAGTGAGTCCCTGGATACCCTGTAGACCCTTCCTAAAAAATACCAAAAAAAAAGAAAAAAAAAAGAAAGGAAACAAAGTATAATATAGGAGAAGGCTGGGAGGTTACAGGCCGTTTCCACTAGGCCCTTTCCCTAATGATTCTGCTGTCTCCCACTATCACTAGCTTGTGCCCAAGCCTATGGACTTTTGGGAAACACTTAACCGAAGCATACTATGGAAGATCTATATTACACCAGACCTCTCTATATTGTTTCCTATAACTGCATGGGAATCTATACTCTAGTTCTTATCACAAAAATTTTAATTATGGGTGGTTCTGGGGCTGGGCAAGATGGTTTAGCGGTCTAAAGTGTTTACTTAGGAAAACTTAGGCAAACTCAGGGACCACAGTTCAATCCCTGGCACAACATGCCAGCCCCACCCCCAGGGCAGGCTGAGCCAGCCATACTACAAAAAGGGGAGGGGGGGATTCTGGTATCGCACATGCTTAGTGATAGGTGGGTCTCTGTTCAGTTCCTAGTTGCAGAAAAAAAAAAAGAGTGATGAGGGGAAGAATATATCCTGGATTGAGAATATAAATCACAGTTTTATTGGACCTAAAATAGTGTGTGCTTTTTGCTGAGCTACCAGTTTAGTTTAGGTATGATAACTGTCATAAAAGCATATCCATTTTAGTCTGTTTTGAGCAGATGAAACTCACTTTTACAGTCTGTCAGTTTGGATGCTACTTGTACTTACTGCTTTATCTGTACTTTATCTTACTTTGTTGTCTTCTACTAAGTATTACAATTCAGCATTTTTTTAAGTCTGTTGAATAAAAGCATTATCAGAAAAATGTCTGCAAAACAATAGATTATCTGCTATGTAAACAAAGAATGTTACACAGTATGTCACTCATTGGTGAGTCCACACTAGCATATCAGTAAAGGCTGTTGCTCTTTCTTAGAAAGTGAGACCCTATAAATGAACCTGTCAGATGTAAAACTTAATGTTGTGCTTTTTTTCCTAACAATTTATATCTACCATATATTACTGTCATCAAAATACCTTACGTTTAGGTTGAGCGTGCTAACATAATGCCAGCAGTCAGGATGCTGAGGCAGGAGGTTGCCATGAGTTTGAGGCTGGCTGGAGTGACATAGTGAGTTCTGGGCCAAATTGAACTGTACAGTGAGACCTTTGTCTCAAAATAAATTTTTAAAAAGCCCTACTTTCTCTGTAGATAATTTTCATTTCATATTGTGTAGGAATTTGAATATTTTACTTGTTTAAAGTGTGATGTTTTAGGGGGCTGGGGAGATAGCTCTGAGGCACAAGTGCCTGCTGGGCAAGTGCAAGGTTGTGAGTTTGAACCCTGGTCCCACAAAAAAATAAAAATAAAAAAAAAATAAAGTATGATGTTTTAATCTTAATCATAAATCTTGTTCACTGAGAGTAAAAGAATTGGCTTGACTTAATTTATCCTTGTCTTTTTTTTTTTTCTGTTTAAAGATAATCTGTCCATTCAGTTCACTAGTCTTAAAGACTTCATATAACTTTGGCTCAGTTGAGTTGATGATCTCTGTTTGGCCAACATGAAATTTAATTATATAGTAATGGCTGAGCCTCATCTTTCTTATTTTGTTGCTTTTTGGTTTTGGAAACAGTCTCCCTACATAGTTGTCTTAGTTACATTTAGTCATTGCTGGACAAATACCCGACGCTCAAAATGAAGGAAGGAAAGATTTATTAAGCTCACTATTACTGGAGGTTTCGGTCCATATTCAGCTGGCCCAAGGCTGAATGGAACAGGGCAGAGAGCATCCAGTTCATGATGGTAGAACAGCAACAATCGCAACAGAGGCAACCGGCCAACCAGGGAAATAGAGAGCAACAGCTTCATTCTGTTTCCCTGTCTCTTTATATTACATTCAGGCTCAACCTCAGTTTATCCACCTTAGGCTACACCCATAATCCCAGAAGGACATAAAACACATAATCCCAAGGATCATGGATCAAGTCTCAAACTCTAGATCAGTACTAAATCACATAATTCCAGTGACTCATGAGTCAAGTCAATCTATAGAAGTCCCCACCCATGACTACATGAGGCTTTCGGGGGACAACTAGACATAAACCATAACATTAGTCCAAGTTGGCCTTAAACTCATTATGTAGCTCAAGCTGCCCTCAAATTTATGGTAATACCTGTCTTAGCATCTTAAGTGCTGGAATTATAAGCATGCATGACCATGCCTGGTTTTTAACCCTTATCTTTCAAATCTTTTCTGTTTTCCTCACAAAATGTAATCTGCTTTCTACAAAGCAAGCTATAATCATATGATTTACCTCATGGAAATAAATACACTTAAACTACATTTCTAGTTTATATTCTGTAGAACTTTTTTTCAGGTATGTATGAAAAATTTTTGCTGATTTAGTCTGCTTCCCTAAAACTGTATTTCACTCACAGATTGAAGTATTGGAACCATGGGAATAAAGGTTCAGCGTCCTCGATGTTTTTTTGATATTGCCATTAACAATCAACCTGGTAAGACTACTAATGTTCCTACTGCAGTTAACATTTTAAATTAGAATTTAGTACTTTAAATTAGTAAAGAATCTTAAACCAACTACTTTCTTTTATAGCTGGAAGAGTGGTCTTTGAATTGTTTTCTGATGTTTGCCCCAAAACATGCGAGAACTTTCGTTGTCTTTGTACAGGTTTGTGTAAATTTTCAACTAGCCTAATAATTCTGACTGTAGTGGGGTTTTAACCGAAATGGATCTTTTTGTTTTCTCAGATTTTATTGATATAATTTCTATATACATAATGATTATATTCATCATAGAGAATTTCCATCTGTACAAGATATAACATGATTCTTTTTTTTTCTCAAATTCTCCTATCCTCCCCTCAAACTCTGAAATTGATTTTGTACTCCAGAAAAATCTTAAGAATTTTAAAATGAATTTTTTAAAAAAATTCTGAAAAGGAATGAAAATGTTCTGATTGAAAGACATCTATACAATTCAAGAGCAGGTCTATTTGACAGGGCAGTGACTTTCATAGTTAATTTTTAAAATACATTTTACTGATTTCTTATCTACTGAATGTTGTACTAATTTTTCTTCTTTACAGGAGAAAAGGGGACAGGGAAATCAACCCAGAAGCCATTACACTATAAGAGTTGTCTTTTTCACAGAGTTGTTAAAGATTTTATGGTACAGGGTGGTGACTTCAGCGAAGGTGAGACTGATTGAATGAAAGAAAGTCATATATTTATATTTTTTATTAAATATTATAGGTGGTAAGGTTAGTCTATTTTGGTTTTGTTCTCATTCCATTTAATCTTTGGTCATATACTTAGATGTGTATGAAAGAAGAAAGCACAAAGCAGATAATCACTTTTTGATGGGGTGGTTCTAGGGTTGAACCCAGACCCTGTTATGTTACCCAAATGAACTCCAGTGAGCTGATTCCTAACTCAACTTCAAAACTTCATTAAATGGGGCACTTTTCATTTTAGAAATGAAATTTTGGATACAAATGTCTCTAAATTGGTCAGTGTATGTATTTTTTGTCACAACTGGTAATCTTTCCAGCAGATTTACCTATTTTAATTATATAATTATTATACTTTTTAAAGACACTGAAAAAATTAGCACTCTTTTTTGTAAAATTATTTTTTAAATCATTTATTTGGTACAGGGTCTTGATACACAGCTTATACATGTATGAACCTCCTATCTCAGCCTCCCCAATGGTGGGATTACAGGTATGCATCACCACACCTGGTTTTGGTGGCTGGCATGGCATGCGGTACCAGGAATTGAACCCAGGTCCTTGTGCTTGCCGGGCAGATGCTTAGACCACCAAGCTATGTCCACAGCCTTGGCATTAATTCCCATTAAAATATCTGTGACAGAGTCATCATTACAATTTGAAAGCTCATGTATTGATGAATACTTAATAGGTCTTGTCATATTATTGCCGTAGTGTCATAGGGAAAGAAAGTAATTTGATTCGTGCATGGTGAGACATACCTGTAATCCCAGCACTTGGGAGGCTGAGGCAGGAGGATCACTATAAGTTCAAAGTGTAGTGAGTTGAAATCTAGCCTGGAATAAGTAAACACCCTGACTCAAAAGAAAGAGAGAGAGAGAGAGGAGGAGAGGAGAGGACAGAGAGAGAGAGAGAAGAAATTTGAGATCTTGTCATTCTTGACATTACATGAATATCTTCAGAGAGCAGTACTGGGGGGTGAGTCAGGATCGCCCATGTGCTTGGCAAGTGCTCGTTGCCAAGCTGCATCCCAGGGGTTCACTCATTCCTTGCGCCTGGCCTTCCTTGGGAGCCTTTTATCTCAGCCTCCCCATAGGCAGAGTCACATTGCAGTAGTGCCACAACTGCAAATTACATGAGTCACTGTACTCTTAAGAATCACTGATGCAGAATCACGTGAAGTAGTTCGTGGGGAGTATTTTGTTTTGCTATCACCTGCAAGAAGTTAATGTCTTGTGAGTTCTAAGAGTTTTGTGTTTTTCGTTCTTAGGAAATGGACGAGGAGGAGAGTCTATTTATGGAGGATTTTTTGAAGGTAAAAATAGTTGCATTTAATCTATGATTTTAATATTCATTTGATCTTTGTTAAATCAAGATTATGCATTGAATAAGCTGCTAATATCCAGTTATCTTATAATATGGAGGTTCGTATTCTTAAATGTTATGTATACACTTATTATTATTATTATTATTATTATTATTATTATTATTATTATATACCAGGGATTAAACTCTGGTCTTTGTCCTTGTTAGGCAGGCACTTATGCCACTGAGCTATATCCTCAGCTGTAGGAACTTTCATAGTGGTTTTTTAATCTCTATTAAAGGAAGTTCCTGGATATTTCTTAGTAAAAATACTCATATTTTTATAGTATTCTTATATATTGTTTACTGTGATTTTTTTCCTCTTTGTTTTTGTTGTTGTTTTGAGACAGGGTCTCTCTCTAGTTCAAATTGGCTTTAAACTCACTTTGTAGCCTAGGCCAACCTTCTGTTCAGATTCTCCTGCCTGAGGCTTCCAGGTGCTAAAATTACAAGCATATAACACTACACCCAGCCCCTGTACTTGTTTTATGAAAAACTCTTCAAAATCTTTCAGATATTGTAAGTTTGTCCAATTTTTTAGAATTTTAACTTTCTTTTTTTTTTTTTGTCTTTTTGAGACAGGGTCTCACTATGCAGTTCAGGCTGGCCTTGAGCTCACTGTTGTAGCCCAGGCTGGTCTCGAACTCACACCGATCCTCCTGCCTCAGCCTCCCGAGTGCTGGGATTACAGGCATGTGCCACCACGCCTGGCTTAAATTTCTCTCTAATAAATTTTTTAGTGGTATGGAGATGATTTGGAATCTTATCAGCATGGAATGCATGACTAGTAGCTTCCATCTTTCACATTCAATATTCAATGAAACTTTGTTTCAATTCCACGTCTTGTTCTCATATTCTAATCATAGTTGGAAGACAAGTCTATGCTTTGTTTCGTTTTTATTTATATTGTGCTTGGCTCAGTCTGCCCTGGGGGTGCAACTGGCACAGCATGTGGTGCTGGGGGTCCACCCACGGCCCCTGCAGTTGCCTAAGCAGGTGCTTTCGACTGCTGAGCCATCTTGCTGGCTCCCGTTTTGTTTTAGGGCAGGGTTTATAGGGTCTACAGGGTCTCACTACACAGATTGGACTTGTAGAGATTCTCCTGTTTTCAGCTTTCCAAGTGCTGGGATTATAGGTGAGTGCCAGCACGTGTACTCTCTTCAGTCAATCTCTCAGCATGTCCTAAAGGCGGACCTGGCAAGGCAGGTTGGGGATTGAACCTCTGGCCCCTGCATCTGCCTAAGCAATCACTTTAATCTGCTGAGTTATCTGGCTGGCCCTCAAGTCTGTGTTTTTTTTTGTTTTTTTTTTTGGCTTTTTGAGACAGGGTCTCACTGTGCAGTTCAGGCTGGCTTTGAGCTCACTTTTGTAGCTCAGACTGGTCTCGAACTCGCACCGATCCTCCTGCCTCAGCCTCCCAAGTGCTGGGATTACAGGCGTGAGCCACCACGCCTGGCTAAGTCTGTGTTTTTAATGAATGATGCTTTAGAGAGTTTTAAGTTGATGAGTCTACTTTATATAGTACCATGTGTGCTTCTTCCCATTCACAAGTGAAACAGGTGAAATATAAAAGAATCCTATTGGATTCTATCTTGCTGTATGTATGTGTATGTGGTTCTGGGGTCCAACCCAAGAACTTGGACACAGTAGACAAACAAAGGATAGACAACTTTTAAATAATACAACAAAGTAGAAAAACATCGACTCATTTGATTCTTTATAACCTATGTTACCTAACTTATATTTGGCACTAAGAAATATACATGTTAAAAATAGGTCTGAAAATAAATTTTTGGAAGTTATACTCAAAATTTAACTGAAAACGTTCCTTCTCTTTAGATGAAAGTTTTGCTGTTAAACACAACAAAGAATTTCTTTTGTCAATGGCCAACAGGGGGAAAGACACAAATGGATCACAGTTCTTCATGTAAGTATTTATGATCTAATGGTTAAGTACCTCAAAGTTGTTACGTATGTGCACTCCATTAGTCACTAAGAAACAGATGATCTTTTCATGGGGAGGGGCAGTGTTTAAGGAGGAGCAAAGAATATTGAAAGAGGTGGTGAGCTGTGCTGGTAAAGTTTTCAAATCATGAATTTTCGTTACAAGAACATGAGAGCTAGCTTAAATACATAACTGTTGGCCAAATTAGGACTGTTTGTACGTCAAAATAAATAATACTAGATTATAATCAACAAAATAATCTTGGAATCCCTACTGATAGTGATCCTACCTTATATATAGTTTTGTTTTTCATAATTTGTATCCCACTGTCAGTTATGGTCTGAAATACTAAGTGGAAAGTTCTAGAAATGAACAATTTGTAAGTTTCAAATTCTGATGACTTCATGAATATTATAGTAGTCTCCATAGGATGTGGATCATCCTTTTGTCCATGCTGTTAATACTGTATAGACTACCTACCTGTTATTTTGTAGCTTCCTTGGTTACACTGTCAAGGTATCCCATACTTGTGTGTTTAAGTAGCCCTTACTGCTACTCTAAGACTACATCACAGTGCCTCTACCTCATTTCATTTGAGCACTTAGTTGTCCTATTAGCTTACATTTGCACAAGAAGCATGAGTACAATAAAATATTTTGAGAGACCATTGTCTCAGCAGTGTATAATTTTCCTAGTTTAAATTTTTGTTAATCTGTGTTCTTCCTAAGTTAAATTTTGTCTTAGGTGTGTATGTATATGGGATTCAGGACTGCCTAGGACTCAATGTGTGTACATGTACTGTGTATATGGGATTCAGGACTGAGTGAGGCATCCACTCAGAGTCTTGGAACATATCCTCTGTCATTAAGGGATTGCTCATTAAATGAATAAGTAACAAAACAGAAGAGCAGAGTAAAAACCAGTCCTTGTTATTCACCTATTCTGTATTTATAGATACACCTATGTACCCAAATTTACTTGTAATCCCAAATTTAGTACTAATAAGCTTTTCTAATTGTGAGTGAAAAAAACTGTGGTCAGAGGACCTGTAACTGTCTTGTATTCACTTAATTGTCATGTGTGCATCTTAGCTCTTACTTTATTTTCAAGTGGAAACACTCTTCTGTGTTTTTTAAATAGAAGCCAACTCTCATTTCTCTTAAGAAAAGTTAAAAGTACAGATAAGAGTGTAAAATCTCTGCAGAGCTCCTTTCTATACAATAAAAATACGGGTCAGGATTGGTGCAAGTTCCAGTCTGGCCTGTGCTGCCTAGTAAGATCCCGTTTCAGAAAACCAAAAAATATATTGTATTTCTAGAGCTGTTTCATCATCCCATAGACTGTTACCATTCTCCTCCCCCATGTTCCCTGATTAGCCTTAAATCTATTTTCTGACTCTGAACTTGCTTGTTACAAATTACTCATTTGGTAAAATCATACAGTTAGTTGGCATTGTTTCATTACTTACAAAATATATAACAGAAATTGTTATTTTTATGGCTGAGTAATACTTCAACTTTTTGCTTGTCCATTCATCTGTGCTGTTTCCACCTGTGTTATTTAGTCATGAATACTGCTAAAGTGTTTGAGCCCATTTTCAGTTCTGAGGTTATGTACCTAGGAATGGAATTGCTGGATCATTTGGTAGCTTTTTGAGAAACTATTTTACATTTTACATCAGTTGGACCATTTTGCGTTTCCATCAACAGTGTACAGAGTGTTGTCTGGTTGGTTGGTTTTGGTGCTGAGGATTGATCTCAGGGCCTTTTCACTGAGATACATCCCAACCCTTCTTTTGAAATAGGTTCTCATTATATTGCCCAGCTTAGGGGTCAAACTTCTGATTATCCTGTCTCAGTCTCCTAGAATGTTGGCATTACAGGAATGCACCCGTACATTCTATATACCAAGGTTTTTATAGTTTTAGATGGTTATAGGAAAAGTTAAGAGTATATTGTTACAGAGAGGAAACAATGAATCAACTTCAAAGTTAGGTAAACTTAAAAACAGATGTGCTGTAGTTTTTTTCAGTACTATTATAGGTTCTTTATTGTATTTATTATTTTTATTCTTGTTTCAGAACCTTTGTTTGTTTATTCACTCATTTTTATGGCCGGCTCAGCCCACCCCAAGGTCAGGGCTGGTGCAGCTTGTGGTGCCGGGGATCGAACCGCAGTCCCTGAAGCCGCCCAAGTTTTCCCAAGCAGGGGCTTTAGACCACTGAGCCATCCCACCGGGCCCTATAGGTTCTTTAACCAATTGTGAACTTAGGTTCCTTCCAAATTTCTAATGCTTTGGGGAGGGGAGCAAGGTCTCACTGTCATGTAGGCTCATCTTCCTGCCTCAGCCTCCCAAGTGCAGGGATTATAGTTATGCTCTACCTCGTGCAGCCCATCATGCCTGTTTAATATTATTTTAAAGCACTAAAAAAAATCTTACTTCTACCTATCTTTATTTTCCCAACATGTTTTTAGTACATAACTAAGTAATAGTCTTCTTTCATGTAGTTTTAAGATTGATGATGGGAAGATTGCCCCCCCCCAAAAAAAAAAAAAATTGATTTACTAACACAGTATTTTAGATCTTGTTTTGAATTGGGGCTTTGTTTTGAGAAAGGGCTCTTGCTGTGTTTAGCAGTCTAATTGAATGAACTGTGGGGCTCAAATGTCTTCCCACCTCAGCCTTCCCTATAGCTGGGATAATAGGTATGTGCCTCGTTTTAGATTATGACCCAAATTCTAATCTAGGGTTCTTTCTCAACATGAATTATACTTTATAGCAGGTAGCAATTCAAACCCTAGACAAGGTAAGTAGCTTAAGTAATGCTATTGGGACAATAATCTCTGTGTTAAGACAATAAGTGGATATGCCGGTAATATCATCTACATAGGAGGCTGAGGCCAGTTTATGACTAACCCTGGAAACTTAGCGAGATAGCCTATCTTTTTTTTTTTTTTTTTTTTTTTTTTTTTTTTTTTTTTTTTTTTTTTTTTTTTTTTTTTTTTTTTTTTTTTTTTTTTTTTTTTTTTTTTTTTTTTTTTTTTTTTTTTTTTTTTTTTTTTTTGATACAGGGGATAGAACTCAGGACCCTGCTCTTGCTAGGCAAGCACTTATTCTACTGAGCTATCTCCCCAGCCCCCAGATAGCCTATCTCAAAAAAAGTATAATGGGGGGCTCAGTGATTATTTGTCTTGGGATTAAGTCTCCAATAACACAGTACTACTACCTCCTGACCCCATACCACACACAAAACTTACCTCTGGTCAGTTATTCTCATGTTCCAGGTACCCAAATTAAAGATGCTCCAAAGAAGTCTGAAATCCAGACTTTCATGTGAAAAAATGCCGTTTTTGTTTGGAATTTAACTATATTATCCTTGGTGGTCTTGAACTTGTGCTCTTCCTGCCTTAGCCCCCTAGGTAGCTAGGATTCCAGACATAAACCACCATGTCTGGTGAGAATACCCTTTTTTTCCCCTCAAATTGTAAATGTTGGCAGCAAGCTTAAAAAATTTTAAAGACAGATTGGGTGTGGTGGCACATATCTATCTTTGGGAGGCTGCAAACAGGAGAATCACTATGGGTCTGACCTGTGTAATGAGAACCTGGAGATACTGTGCTAAACACATTAAAAAAAAAAAATCCAAAAAACTAAAGACTGCTTATATCACTGTTCAGCATATGACTGAATATGGTCACTTTCACTTCCCTCAACATTTGTATTTCCTTCCCTGCAGTTTAAAGAGCTTAAGAGGAAAAGTATTGATGCTAAACCCATTAGCAATTAGAATGGTTTAATAAATATAGTTATGCTTTATTGTGGAATGTTTTGCAACTGTGAATATTCAATAAGAACTCAGTTACGTGCAGGAAATGGGAAATGCAGATGGATAATACACCAAAATGTCAACTTTCTACCCCAGGTTCCAACAATGAGTAAGTTTTGCTTTTGTATTCAGAATAGCTTTTAAAAAATACATCATATGGAAAATAGTTTGCATTCTGTTCTACTTAAGGTTAAGATAATACAATTCTTTTGTTAAGATAGTGTATAAAATCTCTTTGTTTTCTACTTTGTTTCCAATACAGTTATTTTTTTTTCCTTTTTAGAGATGCTAACTTTGTTTTTCTCTGACTTTGTTTTTATTCTTGTCTGATGACTTCCAAAAGAACAACGAAACCAACTCCTCATTTAGATGGGTAAAGTTTTTTTTTTTAATATTTTATAATCTACTTTAAATTAATATCAAAGTAAAAAACCATTATTTTAATTATTACTGCTTTATTCCTTAGGCATCATGTTGTTTTTGGACAAGTGATCTCTGGTCAAGAAGTTGTGAGAGAGATAGAAAACCAGAAAACAGATGCAGCTAGTAAACCATTTGCTGAAGTACGGATACTCAGCTGTGGAGAGCTGATCCCAAAATCTAAAGGTAAGAACAAATACATACTTCAGGAAATTCTTACTCTTATGAAATAAGTAGACACTATAAATAGTTACCATGAAATCCATAGTAAGACTAATTCCAGCAGTTATGAAGACTGAGGCCAGTCTGGACTACCTAGCTCAAGGCCAGCTTCAACTACATTGTAAGACTTCACCCCCTACCCACCCCCATGAGGTTTTTGTATCCTAAGTGTATTTTATGCTTCTATTTATTTTTTCTAATAATTTTTAGAATTGACAAATTGTTTATGTCATGGGCCATGTGCTGTTTTTAAAATGAATACATTATATATTACCTCACATGCTTAATTTTTGTGGTGATTTCAGATCTCTTCTTAGTGATTTTTAAGAATGTAATGTGGTTCTTCTGCTTTTGTTTTTACATGAAATTTATTAAGCTGACTTGAAACTCATAATCCTTTTGCCTCAACCTGTGGAATAGTGAGATTACAAATGCACACCATACCGCCTGCCTTGTGATCATTATTACATAACTACAGCCTCCATATTTTCAGTAGATCTTTTGAAGTTATTCTTTTTGCCTGACTGAAATTGTCTGTCCTTTGACCAGTATCTCCTCAGCTTTTCTCCATGAAGCTGAAGGTAATCATCAACATTCTAATCTCTGCTTCTCTGACTTTAACATTTTTAGATTCCACATGTAAATCAGATGATGGAGCAGTCTCTCGCTTTCTGGTTTATTTCACCTAGTAGAATGCTTCCCAGATTTGTCAGTTACCATACATCACAGTATTTTTTTCTTTGTTCAGGTTGAATAAAATTCCTGTGTATGTCAGAGAGACAGAGACAGACTGCTGTCATGTTTTTTGTTTGGTTGTTTTGCAGGACTGGGGATTGAATTATTCTACTGAGCCATCTCCCTGGCTCCATTGTCACATGTTTTTATCCACTCATCTGCTGTTGTATACATACATTGGTTGTGTATCATCCCTAGTGTGAGTAGTGTTGCTGTGAACAGTGTAGTTCAGAATCCTTGAGCATACTGTTACTATTTCTTTTGAATATAAATCTAGTAGTGTGATTGTTAAATCATAGAGTAATTTTATGTTTAACTTTTTGAGAACTTCCATGCTGTTTTCGAGACCATATTACTTTATATTTCTACCAGTAGTTCTTTTTCTCTATCTTCACCAATATTTATTTTTCATTATTTTAATACCCATTGATAGAAATGAGGTATCACCTCATTGTGGCTTTAGTTTGTATTTTCTCAGGATTAATGATGTCCATATTTTTTTCCATATATTCTTTATATAGTTTGAAGATCGATTATACTCTAATGTGGGGACATTATTGGTAATTGGACTCAAGACCTTGTGTGTGTCAGGCAGGCACTTGTGCCACTGAGCTATATCCCCAGCCCTTCTAGCCTATTTTCTTTTGTGTCTAATAGACCTGTTTCTGACAGTGGGGTATTATAATTATAGTTTATGTGGTTTGATGGTCTTTGTTTTCCTTTTTGATTATCTGCTTTTTTAATGTCTGATACTAATTATTTCATAAAGTTGGTAATAGCAGTGTTTGTTGCATATATATATAATTATCTCCTATTGAGTTGCTCCTTTAACTAATACATGGTGACCTTCTTTTTCTGGTCACTTCTAGCTTGAAGCATTTCACTCCAAGCACTCTTAACCTTTTAAGGTTTGTGTGAAGACTACTGTAATTTAAATACACATTTGCAGATGATTTATTTCTTCTCAACAGCTTTTCTCTCTCTCTCTCTCTCTCTCTCTCTCTCTCTCTCTCTCCCCCTCTCTCCCTCCCTCTCTCTCTCTCTCTCTCTCTCTCTCTCTCTCTCTCTTTCTTTTTTTCTTTCTTTCTTTCTGACCAGCTCAGCCTGCCCTGGGGGTGGGGCTGGCGCAGCTTGTGGTACTGAGGGTCAAACCTCAGTCCCTGTGGTTGCCTAAGTTTGCCTAAGCAGGTGCTCTAGAACACTGAGCTATCTCACCCGTCCTCAACAGCTTTTAAGATTCTGTCCCTATATCAGACCTCTGGTATTTAGACTAGGACATCATGTAAGAGAGGTTCTGTTAATTAAGGTTATTTGGGGTTGTATGTGTTTCAGTTACGTGTTATTTTTAATATTTGGGAAGATTTTTGCTATTATTTCTGTAAGCAAGATATTTTCCCCTTTTGTGCTACCTTTTTCACTTAACCCAGTTAAACTCTAATTAGTCTTTGTATTGTCTCGCAGCTTTTGAATTTATTTTTCTTGTTCTCTTGTTTGAGTAATTTCTTTACTTTGAAAGCATTCTTGTCTTCTGATATTGTTTTGTTTTGTTGAGATGGTCTTACTGTGTAGTTCAGGCTGGTATTGAACTTACTCAGTAGCTCAGGTTGGCCTTAAACTCTCTGTGATCCTTTTTTGCCTCAGCCTTCTGAGTGCTGGGATTATAGGCATGTGCCACCACACCTGGTCTAATGTGATGCACCTGTCTTCACCTCAGTCACTTCTGTTACTGTTTTTAATCTCCTGATTTTCTGTTTGGAACCTTTTCATGGACTCTCACTGTTTTTTTTTTTTTTTTTTTTTTTGGTCTTTTTGAGATAGGGTCTCACTATGCAGTTCAGGCTGGCCTTGAGCTCATTTTTGTAGCCCAGGCTGTTCTCAAGCTCACACTGATCCTCCTACCTCTGCCTCCCAGGTGCTAGGATTACAGGAGTGCACCACCATGCCCAGCTTGGACTCTCAGTTTTTGCTAAAATGTTCATCCACGATTTGTGTCAATTTTTTAACTCATCTAGCTTTTTATTAGTGTTTTCTGTTGTAAGTTCCCTGAGGATTTTTTTTTTTTTTTTTTTGGTAGGACCAGGGTTCAAACTCACAACCTTGCACTTGCCCAGCAGGCACTTGTGCCTCGGAGCTATCTCCCCAGCCCCTCCCTGAGGATTTTATTACCTTGATTAGCTCATTAGTTCTTCTGAGATCCCTCCAAGCACCTCACTGATCTGTTTCTTAATCTCCTCTGCTACCCTTCTGAGTGATTTGGTGTTTGTGTTTACTCTCCTGATCCCCCATGGATTAGCTTTAGCAGAGCGGAACCTGGGGAGGCATTTTATTGCTTTGTCTATTCATAGTTCTGTTGCTATTTGTTTGTTTGATTGATTTGGTTTGTGCTTAGGATGTAATCACTTACGATGGAAAGACTCTTTAGTCTGCTTTTCTATGACCCACGCAGGGGTTGGCTTACTATAGCCCTTTGCCTCTGTCCAAAGATATGATGATCTCTGTTAATATGGGAGGAGAGGCAGTGTAATTGGCTCAGGACCTAGTTCTCTGGGAATTAATTGTACTATCATAAAGGCAATCTAGATACTGGCATACAGAGAAAACATATTAATAGGTACAACTATATGACCCAGGCAACATCAAGTAGGTCATTAACAGTAATATCCAACACAAACTGGATATTGATATATCATATGAACCAATAATGTGCCACCCTTATCCTTACAAATCTATAAACACACCAACCAAATACTGACCTATAGCAAATAGTATTAATATACTTCCACTAACAGTAGGATTCACTAGCAGTAACAAAGTTAAACAAACTAAAGAGTAATTAAGTGTAATGGAAATATCGTTAAAGATACAGTTCATAGTAGGAATCAGACAACACAAGATTGAAAAATAATGGGAGATAAGAGAAAAGTGATAATGATAAATGATAAGTGGATGTTATTATTGACTAGGAAGGTATTTATAGAATTATGTAAAATTAAGCAAAAAAGAAAAAAGA
>PVJA010015379.1:0-24989 GCA_004027025.1 Myocastor coypus | reverse complement strand
GAGAGAGAATAAAGGTAAGAAAAATTAAAAGAAAATAGAAGAGTAGAGGAACAAAAGAAAAATGCCTAAAAACAAAAGAAAATGTCCCCTGCTCTGATATGTCTTTGTTTATTAGAGACAGGGTTTTGTTCTGTTCAGGCTGGCCTTGAACTCACTGTGTAGTTCAGGCTGGCCTTGAGCTTTGGGCAATCTTCCTGCCTCAGCCCAATAAGTGCTGGGATTACAGGTGTGTGCCACAACACCCAGTTTTCCTCTGTATTTTTGAATGAGCACTTTCTGTAGGACTAATAGTCCAAAAAGTATTGCTTTTCCTTGAGGATTTCTGAGATGTGCTCCTCATTCCAGAGGCCCCTCTTTATTCCAGCCTTAGTGTTGCTAATCATATGAGATAACATCCTAGAAACAGAGTTTAAAAACAGATAACTTTCTAGAAATAGATAACAAGAATCATACATTTGTATCTTTGGTAGACATTAAAACATAACAGTTGTATATAATAATGCCACAAATGTTGTGTATTGTTTTACATTAGGTTAAACATACCTGATCTCAAAAGTATCATTTATGGTGAGAAAATTAATTCTTTTTTATAATGTGTTCTCTCTGTACTTCTATTTCAAATAACTTTGCTAGATCTAGAAAATTTACCAGGTACAATTTTTCCTCCCTTGTTATTTCTCCTGACAATGTCAGGAGTTAGGCAGTGCAGATTGTCTTGGTGTTAAATGTCTCATTAAGAGGTGCAGGGCTGGAGAGATAGTTCAATAGTCTAAGTGCCTGCTTGGCAAGTGCTAGGACCCGAGTTTGATCCCCAGTTCCATATGCGATGCCGGTGCACTGTGCCACCCTGTTAAAGGGCATGGTGGCACATGTCTGTAGTTCCAGGGCTAGGGAGGCTGAGACAAAAGGATCACTGCAAGTCTGATCCGCATAGTGAGACCCTGTGTTTAATACATACATACATACATACATCCAAAGCTGTAAAATGATGTTCTAACAATAATCCCTTCTTATATATATTTCTTTTTTCTTTTCTTTTCTTTTTGTCTTTTTGAGACAGAGTTTTACTATGCAGTTCAGGCTAGTCTTGAGCTCACTTTTTTAGCCCAGGCTGATCTCGAACTTGCTCTGATCCTCCTGCCTCAGCCTCCCAAGTGCTGGAATTACAGGCATGTACTACCACACCCGGCTGGTAGAAATACTTGTAGTAAAGAGCAGCTTTACCATATTTGGAGAGCAATTGACATATTTCACATAGGAAAGGCAGGGCATATAATTTATATTTTGATCTCAATAAATTTGATGTATTTCATTGTATTGTGATCAATTTTATAGCAATGTCTTTTTACCTTTTCTTGAAATAGCCTCTTCAAATTCTCTGTGGTTTGAGTTAAAATACTTTTTTTGGTGTTTTTGAGACAGGATCTAAATGTGTAGTTCAGGCTGGACTTGAGCTCACTTTGTAGCCCAGGCTGATCTCTAATTTACAATGACTCTCCTGCCTCAGCTTCCTGAGTGCTGGGTTTTGGGGCTGGTTGGCACAGCATGCCCAGGGTTTCAGGGCATGCATGACATGTAGTACCAGGAATTAAACCAGGGTCTTTGCACTTGCCAGGCAGGCACTTACGCTGCCAAGCTATCAGCCCAGAAAGCATGCTTTTAATTTTTCCTTGTTAGGGAATAATATTTTTCTGCCATTTTACTAGTTATGCTTCCAATAGGAAATTTAGAACCTGGGAGATTTAAATGTTACTCTCTTTCTTTGAAACTTTTTACTCAAATGTTCTTTGACTCAATGGATGTGATTTTAACCCACAAATCTGAAGATCAGGATTGTGATCCTGAGTCTGGATTCCTTTTGTATACTCTCAGTTCAGATAGGTGGATGAGCTAATGATTAAATATTGGACTTGTAAAAGTCTGCAGAATATTTAAATTCCTGCTTACAAAGTTTGTCTAAAAATTGTTGACCCAAATTGTCTTGTTTTTATTAAAGTTAAAAAAGAAGAAAAAAAAAGGCATAAGTCATCCTCCTCTTCCTCCTCCTCGTCCAGTGGTTCAGATAGCTCCAGTGACTCTCAGTCTTCTGATTCTTCTGATTCCGAAAGTGCTTCTGAAGAGAAATCAAAAAAAAGAAAAAAGAAACATAGAAAAAATTCCCGAAAACACAAGAAAGAAAAGAAGAAGAGAAAGAAAAGCAAAAAAAGGTCTTTGCTTTTTATACTACTAGCGTTATATTCTGATGCTTTGTTTACACATGAATCTGAATCAGTTATGTGGGAACACTAAAAAATATTTTAATAAAATTGAAGACCAGCTTTTTTATTGTGCCATCAATAAATTTGGGTACATTACTTTCCATTTTTAACAAAACTCTCCATTTTGTATTCATTGAATAAAATGATAACTTTTGGATTTCTCTGTCCTTCAGTTTTGTTTCATTT
This sequence comes from Myocastor coypus, assembly GCA_004027025.1. NCBI lineage: Eukaryota > Metazoa > Chordata > Mammalia > Rodentia > Myocastoridae > Myocastor > Myocastor coypus. Next base: position 22,545 of record PVJA010015379.1, on the reverse strand, counting down.
TTAGATAGGGTCTCAGTCATTTAGATTAGCCTGGAGTTTGTGACCCTTCCTGCCTTACTTTCCCACATAGCTGGGATTTTAGGCGTGTACCATTGTGCCAGGTTAGATTTACATATTTATGGGCAGATTTTAAGATTAGTAAGAACTACAGGAAACCAATAATTGTGTTCCTTATTTTCTACAACATTCTCCCTTGTGGTTTTTTTTTTTTTTTTTTTTTTTTTTTTTTTTTTTTTTTTTTTTTTTTTTTTTTTTTTTTTTTTTTTTTTGTCTTTTATTTGCTTTGTTCATAGAATAGCTCAAGGATAGAAAGCAAATAATGACTATACATTTACTTTCTTTTCCATTGTGTTTGAAATAATCTACACCAGGGAGATAATCATCTACACCAGAGAGATAGCTCAGTGGCATAAATGCCTGCTTGGCACGCACAAGGTCCTGAGTTCAATGTGCTATACCAAAAAATAAAATAAAATCTAAAATAATCTGTGCTTTTAATCACCAGTACCACAAAAGTAAGTAAGTAAGTAAATAAATAAATAAATAAATAAAAATAATCTGTGCTAACTGCCCTTTGCCTCACAAGTAACTAATTTTTTTACTGGTGTCAAATCCAAAGCAATCCTGCCTCAGCTTCTGAACGCAGGAATTACAGGAATGTGCCAACACAATCCCTTTACCTGTATTTTAAATTGAGAGGAATCTGTTGCCCACAGAGTATCATTTTTATTTTTCTTTCTTTTTCTTTTTTTTTTTTTTTTTTTTTTGTCTTTTTGAGACAAGGTCTCACTATGCAGTTCAGGCTGGCCTTGAGCTCACTTTTGTAGCCCAGGATGGCCTCAAACTCACACTGATCCTCCTGCCTCAGCCTCCCAAGTGCTGAGATTACAGGCGTGCGCCACCACGCCCGGCTAGAGTATCATTTTTAGATTCATTTTATAGAAAAGAATATTTGTCGATATTTGTTAGTAACATTTTGTCTCTAAGTTTTTTATTGATTATTTGGTTTGTCAAAGGAATGTCAAGATTGTTCTCACATAATTGATCCCAAATGATTGTATCGTTGAGAAAGATGGATAGTGTGTATATGTATTGTGATACAAAGGAAAGAATGCAGTTCAAAGTATGATAGGTACCTAATAGCCAAATATACTTACATAGTACTTTCTGTGTATTAAGTGCATCTAGTGAAAGTGAGGCTGAAAATCTTGAAGCACAACCTCAGTCTACTGTCCGTCCAGAAGAGATCCCTCCTATACCAGAAAATAGATTCCTCATGAGAAAAAGTCCTCCCAAAGCTGATGACAAAGAACGGAAAAACAGAGAGAGGGAACGAGAGAGAGAGTGGTATGTAAATGTGTTTATAGTGTCCTGTACATTTAGCATAAAGTGTTCATCTTCAAAACTTTTTAAAAACTTATTTCAAGCTGGGCATGGTGGCACATGCCTATAATCCCAGCACTTGGGAGGCTGAGGCAGGAGGATCAGAGCAAGTTCGAGACCAGCCTGGGCTACAAAAGTGAGCTCTCTTTGGCTTTTTGAGACAGTTTCACAGTAGTTCAGGCTGGTCTTCTTTGAACTCACAGCAATTATTCCACCTCAGCCTCCCAAGTATTGGGATTACAGGCATGCATCCCCACACTCAGCTAAAATCATTATTTAATAGAAGCAAGTGAGAATTGATTTATAATGATGTAAGTAGATAGAATGTTAAATACTTTGAATATTTTTCTGCATGAATCCACATTTTTACTTTTTCTTTTTTTTTTTTTTCTTTTCTTTCCCTTTTTTTTTTTTTTTTTTTTTTTTTTTTCTTTCCCTTTTTTTTTTTTTTCTTTTTTTTTCTTCCAGCACAGGGATTAAACTGAGGACCTTGCACTTGTCAGGCAGGCACTTGTGCCCCTAAGCTATCTCCCTGGCCCCAGATCCACATTTTTAATGTCAGTACTTCTGTTGATTTATTGAATCATCTTAATTATGTTCAAAATTTAAAAAGTAATTATGATACAATTACATTGTCTTAATATACAAATAATAAAATTCTTAATGACCCTCTTTCATAATAAAGTAAAAATAAGTTATTTGGAAAAAAATTATTTGAAACTTGGACTAATTTTTTTCAATTGGATTGAGTTTATCTTTTTGCTAGTATGGAGAAAGTTTCCAAGAAAGATTAAAGGGAAATATTTAAACTACTCTTTAGTTAACTATATATACTTCAGTGAACTTTTTTTTTTTCTTGTCTGAGCAATGTTAGTACAAACTTATTCTCAATCAACTAAGACAAAGTGGCTATAAACTTTTCAAATGTCATTTTCATGGGTATTATTAATACCAATACCAATTTTTGTTATTTGACCTCTGTTTTTTATGTAAATCATCATATAAAGATTTTGCTGATTAAGCTGGGCATGGTGGTGCATGCCTGTAATCACAGCACTCAGGCCGCTGAGGCAGGAGTTCTCTGAGAGGCTGACCTCAAACAAAAATGACAGAATAATTTTTTTAATTGGTTTAATTCAGACCAGCTTGTGTCTGTTTTGTTCACAATATTTACCTATCTTCACTCTTACCTGTGAACAACTGCTTATAGCAGCGGTTCTCAACCTGTGAGTCTCAACCCTGGCAGGGGTCGAACGACCAAAACACAGGGGTCACCTAAAACCATCGGAAATCATATTTTTTGGTTTGGGGTCACGACAACATGAGGAACTGTATTGTGGGGTCATGGAATTAGAAAGGTTGAGAACCACTGGCTTATAGAGAAATAAGGTTCTCTGAAATGAGATAGTTCTAAAATATACTCAGCTCCTTTGGAGCTTTTCGTGTTGATTTTCCTTAGGAAGACCAAATACCTTTCTTGCTTTGTAGTTCAGGTTGCCCTTGAACTCAGTGGTAGTTTTTCTATCTCAGCCTGATGAGTGTTGGGGTTACTGGTGTGTTCTACTATGCCCACCCTTGTTTTATCTTCATGAATACTTACTGAGCTGGAGAGATAGCTAGGCAACATAAGTGCAAGGTCCTGAGTTCGATCCCAGGACCACATGCCATGCTACCCTCGAACCAGGTGTGGTGGCACACACCTGTAGTCCCAACACTAAGGAGGCTGAGATGGGAGAATCACTATGAGTTCGAGCTGCACAGTATCAAAAATAAGATAAAAATAAATACCGAATACTTACCAGTGTGTCTTAACAGGGCTTGACTGGCATTTGGGGGTAAAATAGTCCATTTTGATGCCTGATAAGATTCTAACATTTTGGACTCATGAGAACAGACTACAAGTAACATTTGGTAATTTGTTACTGTTTTAAATAAAGAAAAAACTGTCATACTTTTTTAGAGATTTGCCAGGACCTAATACATTTTAAGTTAAGAACCACTGGTTGTATTTAGAATTTTCAACTAAGATCAGCACAGCTATATCTTCTGATTCACTTTTGTAAAAATAGTAATGTGTTTCAATTTTCCCTTGTCTTTTCCTAGTAATGTACCTAACTCCCAGCCTGCTTCATACCAGCGACGACTCTTAGTCACTAGATCCGGCAGGAAAATTAAAGGAAGAGGACCAAGGGTAGGTGATTCTTCACCAAAAAATCTTGATATTGGTTTTATCTTTCTTAAATAACAGGAGTGAACTGGATGTGTAGTAGAATGCTTGCCTGATATGTATGAGGTTCTAGGTTGCACCCCTTGCACTATTATAAATAAAGAAAGAAAGAAATAAAAAAAAAAAAATATATATATATATATATATATATATATATATATGTATATTTTTCAGTGTTTCTTTAAAATATTATTTACAATATATATTGAAATTTCTTTTTTTCTCATCCCCCCCAACCCTTTTGACATGAGGTCTTGCTGTGTAGTTCAGGCTGAACCTGAACTCACTATGTGGCCTAACCTGGCCTTGAACTCATGGTAATCCTCCCGTCTCAGCCTACCAATTGTTGAGGTTATAGACATGAGTTAGCATGTCTGGCTAAAAAAAAATTTTTTTAATAGTCAAGTTTGTGTGTCAGTACTTTCAAACTGAAGAAAATCTTTTAAGATTTAAACATTTCATATATTTACATGACAGAGTGGGGTCAGTATTTTGGTCCTGTTTGTTTTTTAAAAAAAAAAAAAACAGGATCTCATTCTAATTTATACTGGCCTTGAACTCACTAGCCCAGAATGGCTTCAAACTCAGTGATCCTCTTGCCTTGTTTTCCAAAATGCCAGGATTAAACAGGTGTGTGGCACCACACGTGGCTAGCTAGGCAAGGTCTGTGGCCTTTGGTACTTCTGTTGCATCTCAACTCTTACTAAAAATAAATAATCATATCTTATTCTTACATTAAATTCTTTCTCATTGTTGAATTCTGCTCATGAATTTAAATATATTCTTGTGTTTTCATATCTTTTTAGAAATATAGGTATATTTCCTATTTTTGTTCTTACTAATTCTTTGAATATTTCTGATCTACTACTACCACTGTTCTGCTGAAAAATAATGTTTGTTTTGTGGTCAGTGCCCTCACAAAAATCTACTGGATCTCTTTGCTGTCCATCTCAGTAAATCTTACTCCTTATAATAGCCTTGTTGTGCTTTTATTGGACTTTTTCCCATCTCTGTGGCCAGTCCATCTTAAAATTCCAGAGCTAGTTCATAGCCTTACAGCCAGGGGGCTTGCAGGTTAGCTCAGTTGTTTAAGCATCTGCTTGGGCAAACCTAGTTAGCTCCAGGGACCACAGTTGAATCCCCAGCTCCACATGCTTTACCATACCCACCCTTAAGGCAGACTGAGGCAGCCAAAAGAAATCCTTGTCATATACCTATAGCCAACCTTTAAATAATGTAATATCTCAAACTATTACTTGTTTACAGTACACATGTTCCTTGAGCACTTTCGTTAATCTCATGGTTGATAACTTAAAATTTTCTTATTCACATATATTTTATCCATCCTTAAATCCTATCTGTTCTACTTCCTCATTACACTGAAACCTATTTTGCAAGCTTCACTGCCACCTTGTTCATTCAAATCATCATAGTATCTCTGATACAGTTTTCCAATGAATACTTTGGTAGTCGTCAAACTCTATTTCTGTACTGCTTTACATTATTAAATTGTTGTAGCTGGGCACTATGAAATAAATCTATATCCTCACCTACTTGAGAGCCTGAGGCTTGCAAGTTCAGCAGCCTAGGCAATTTGTAAGATTCTGTCTCAAAATAACATTTGAAGCTGGGCGTAGTGGTGCACACCTATAATCCCAGCACCTGGGAGGCTGAGGCAGGAGGATTGGTGCGAGTTCGAGACCAGCCTGGGCTACAAAAGTGAGCTCAAGGCCAGCCTGAACTGTATAGTGAGACCTTGTCTCAAAAAGACAAAAAAAAAAGTAAGAAAAGAACATTTGAAAAGAGGTGGGAATATAGGTCAGTGGTAGAGCACTTGTCTAGCATGTTAAAGTCCTGGGATCAACCATGGGTATGTATGCGTGTGTGTTTGTGTGTAATTTTTTGAGGGCTCAGAAGAGCTTTTGTTGATATAGTATTTACTCTTTTACAAGTTCAAAGTAAGGACTATTTCTATCAGAAGATTATATAAGCATACATTCCAGTAGATGAGAAAATAGTAACATCAAAATATGCTATATAGTCTCTGAGTAACTCCATGGTATGAACATGACAGGACAAAAGAAAAAAAAATGAAAGTTATAAGTTCTGGCTGGGGAGATAGCTCAGTAAAATAAGCACTTGCCTGACAAGCACAAGGGCCAGAGTTCAATCCCCATTTCCACAAAAAGAGAGAAAAAGAAAATAGTAAATTCTGAAAATAATTTTGTTTTTTTGTGTTTTTTGGTTTTTTTGGTTTTTTTGGGTTTTTTGAGACAGGGTCTCACTGTGCAGTTCAGGCTGGCTTTGAGCTCTCTTTTGTAGCCCAGGCTGGCCTCGAACTCACAACGATCCTCCTGCCTCAGCCTCCCAAGTGCTGGGATTACAGGCGTGAGCCACCACGCCCGGCTCTGAAAATAATTTTGACTAGTTTCCCTTTGTCTTGAGATCTCTTAGTCACACTTTTAAGAGTCACTGAGCCCATAATATATTGAAAATGAAACCTGATTATGTTATCCCCTTGCCATTGATCTTAGGATAAATCATTTTTGATTTTTCAAATTACAACACTGAGAATTGAACCCAGAGCCTTCATACTGCACTAAATCCCTAGCTCCCGCCCCCCCCCCCCTTTTGTTTTAGATCTTGAGAAAGGGTTTAGCTAAGTTGTGTAGGCTGAGCTTAAACTTGAGATTTTCATACCTCCCACAATTGGTATCCCAGCTATGTAGCAGGAAAATCCATAATTATTATTATGGCCTATAAGACCCATTCCTGCATTATGTCATCACGATTAGCTAGTCTTTTTCTGTTGCACTTTCTAGATTTAGCTATAGTTGATTTGTCTTTTTTGTATTTTAGGGAAGGTTCTATGGGGTGTTCAGGGTCTGACTGCTAAATCAAACTCATAGTGATCTTCCTGTCTACAGCCTCCCAAGAGGGAGGGATTACAGATGCACGTCACCATGCCCAGTCTCAATTGCCATCTCAGGGGGGTGAGGGAGATCCTGCACTGCAGCCTAAGGATTGAACCCCCAGCCTCTGTGCCTGTTTGCAGGTGCTTTACTCTGCTGAACTATTTGGCTGGCCCTTGGCTTGTTTTCTGACCATTTCTAAAATATGTTTCTGCCTGACTTTAGTATCATACTTTTTTATGTTTTATATGTTTTCCTCATCTATCCTTAGCCCCCTTTCCAGTTTTTATGATTTTAATTGATCACACTCTTTACTAAGTCAGATTTCTTTGTTACTTATTTTGTGAGCACCTTTTTCTTTTTGTACTCATTGTATGGCTGTTTTAGCTCTTGGCTTACTATATTACCTTTAGTGTGTGATAGAGTGGTTGACCAACCTAAGAGCTAAAGATTGGTTGACTTGAACATCTGTGCTTACTCCGTTTTTCTCATATTTGCTTTGAACCATCAAGTATAAATAACATGCAAATTGGAACTTGACAAGTTATAAGAGTTTCTATACCAACTGTGCACTTGTATGCCTTAGGGTAGGACTTTTCCTCAGGACTATATGACCCTTGAATTCTGTGATTAATGTGTCTTACATGGAATCTACAGTGTGACTAGAATTTCTGTGTCATACTGATTTCCTACCTGAAAGACGAGAGATTTTAGTAATTTTGTAGATTGATGAGTTAATTAATTGGTCTTGGTTATCAGAGGGCCTCCAGCAGAGGACACAGAAATACCATTTTTAAACCTATATAAATATACATGCTCTTGCTACTGTATTGCTTTTTAAGTTTTTATGTTAATTATTTTCCCTTTCTTACCTTCTTAAGCGTTATCGAACTCCTTCCAGATCCAGATCAAGGGATCGTTTCAGACGTAGTGAAACTCCTCCACATTGGAGGCAAGAGATGCAGAGAGCTCAACGAATGAGGGTATCAAGTGGTGAAAGATGGATCAAAGGGGATAAGTAAGATCAACCATGGTTTCAAATGTAGCGATAAGTATTTCAACTGTTGTACATAAAATTATTTTACTGATAGTTATGTTATTTTTATATACCTTAGTAAAAATATCTCTTAAACTAATAATTACATTGGTCTTTTGTTAATAACATTTCCAAAAATCTTTTTTTCTCCTTATTGTCAGGAGTGAATTGAATGAGATGAAAGAAAATCAAAGGAGCCCAGTTAGAGTAAAGGAGAAAAAAATAACTGATCACAGACATGTGTCAGAAAGTCCAACCAGAAAAAATGAAAAGGAAAAAAAAGTTAAAGAGCATAAATCTGACAGCAAAGAGAGAGAAATCAGAAGAAATTCAGAAAAAGAAGATAAATATAATAAAAACAAAGTGAAGAAAAGGGCTAAATCTAAAAGTAGGAGTAAGAGCAAAGAGAAATCAAAGAGTAAGGAAAGAGATTCAAAACACAACAGACATGAAGAAAAGAGATTGAGATCAAAGAGTAAAGAAAGGGATCATGAGAATGTTAAAGACAAAGAAAAGCAACCTGATTCTAAAGGAAAAGATCAGGAAAGGAGTAGAAGTAAAGAGAAGTCTAAGCAACTAGAATCAAAAAGTAATGAGCACGATCATAGTAAAAATAAAGAAAAGGATAGACGCGCACAGTCCCGGAGTAGAGAACGTGACGTGACTAAAGGCAAACACAGTTACAATAGCAGAACAAGAGAACGGAGCAGGAGTAGGGACCGGAGCAGAAGAGTACGATCCAGAAGCCATGACAGAGATCGCAGCAGAAGCAAGGAGTACCATAGGTATAGAGAGGAGTACAGGAGAAGAGGAAGATCACGAAGCCGAGACAGAAGAGGGACGCCCGGAAGATCGAGGAGTAAAGAGAGGAGGAGAAGGAGGAGAGATTCTCGGAGCTCAGAGAGAGAAGAAAGTCAAAGCAGAAACAAGGAAAAACATAGAAGCCAGGAAAGTAAGAGCTCACACAGAAAAGAAAACTCTGAGGGTGAAAAAAGGATGTACTCTAAAAGTCGTGATCATAATAGCTCAAATAGTAACAGGGAAAAAAAGGCTGATAGAGATCAAAGTCCATATTCAAAAATAAAGCCAAGCAGCCAGGACAGTGAAAAGTCCTCCACATCAAAAAATAAGGAGGATGAGAAGACCAGATCCTCAGTGGAAAATGAAAACCAAAAATCAAAGGCTCAAGAAAATGACCATGTACATGATAAAAACAAAAAATTTGATCATGATTCAAGCCCTGGAACAGATGAAGACAAAAGTGGATGAGTGAGTTGTGTAAATTTATTCCCTTTCTGTCTCAAAATTTAAGTTTTAGAGACTTGGCTGGTGAATATCCTTTATGTTGTTTTCATTGTTTTTTGGGGTTATTTTATGTCTCTTTTTGTTCTGGGTTCTTTTTTTTTAATGTGGACTTCATTGAGTTGATCTTTTGATAATCTGCAACCTGGATAATTTGTACTGGATAATTTGTACTGCTAAAGTTTTAATAAACTTGAAATGAGAAAAACATTTTGGTGTAACACTGTGTGCTGTGTTGAGCTATTTTATGTGTACATTTTTGTGTTGCAGCAGTCAGCCAGCAGCATCCCGATTTGTTTAATCAGCCATTTGAAGCAAGCATCACCGATGGTTGCACTTAATTGTTATGAAAGCTTGTGTTTATGCAGTTAACATAACTAGACACCACTAGCGTAAATTTTGTGTAGATTTTGATTGAATTTATAATAGAGGCTTGTAGCAATTTAATTACACTGAAGTAAAGTCCTAATAATTTGAGATCTTAAGCCATCACTTTTGATTTTATAGTTATGCTTTAAGATAGGTGAAAATTTAGTTATCTGTCTTGTGTTTCATACCTTCTTCGTAATATTTTTCTGTCTAATTGTGTTTTACTTACCTGTCTATGAAAAATCTTACGAGAATTTTTTTCAGTTAATGTGCTGATTGAACTTGAATTGCTGTTATACAGCATTTTACAGGAAGATCAGAATGTAATTCTCAGTTTTGTTGGTTTTGGTGTGAAGAGTTGAAATTTCTGCTCAATGAGAACATTATTTTATTATTTTTACTTTTCCTAAAATTAAAAAAAAAAAATCCTTAATAAAACATACAACTTCTCCAAGTCCATAAGTTAGATTCTAAAAAGTGTTAGTGTTATTACATTAATTTCTAAGATTTCCCTTTTGGCCACCAACCTATATAGCATTGAGTGTTAATTCTGCATGGTTTTGGGTTTTTTTTTTTTTTTTTTTTTTTTTTTTTTTTTTTTTTTTTTTTTTTTTTTTTTTTTTTTTTTTTTTTTTTTTTTTTTTTTTTTTTTTTTTTTTTTTTTTTTTTTTTTTTTTTTTTTTTTTTTAAGTCTGTGAGTTTCAAATGGCCAAAATAAAAAACAAAACAAAAAAAAGCATCTTTTCTATAAATGTATGATGATAGGCTATAGCATGTTTATGACTCTGGTTTCTTTCTATTCAGGTGGCTTTATGGCTTTATACCATTACTGTTAGCATTATTTTAACTCGGCATGTGTAATATTGCCATGTAGAGTAAAATAGTTGCAAAATTTGGTAGCTTTCAGAGTTAAACACTAAACATATCCAAACTTTACTCAGAATTTTGTGTGTTATATTTTGTCATTTTTGTGATGTGTGGCCTTTTATTCCATAACATCTCTTCTAAATAAAACATTGAACATACAGCAAACACAAAACCTGCCTCATTTTAAAAGAAATTTCAAAATTCCAATCAATAGTGGACTTTAGAGTTTTGTATTTTAATATTTGTCAGTATAGTGTTAACTTTATTATCAGGGTAGATTCTTGATAACTCCATTAGCTACCCAGTGCTATTTGTACTTAAGTGATACTTAGCATAATATTTCCCATTATTGACTAATAACTAATCATTCGGCACTGTACCTGTTGCAGAATAGTAAACTGATTATATTTGTTTGGACTGTCTTGAAATAGCCCAAGTGGATTTTTTCCAAATTTTATTCCCTAGTGATAAAAGTAGTAGATGTTTATTATAATTCAGGGTGATGCCTTAGGAACTGACACAGACCACATTAAGAATTACTGAGTCTAAGTGTCCAAGCTGTTACATATGTTTTAAGTTGTTGGCTTACAAATTCAGTAAATTGAGTTTTAAAATCTGTCATATTGTTTGAGCTTAAAGAATTTGAGATAATGTATATTTTTTAAAGTCCGTGCTAAGTTCCCAGAGTTTTATCTATTAAGAATATTAACAAGTACTTTCCAGTTTTGGGTTTCAAAAAGTAGCCATAGAGAGGAGAGGTAATTCCATAAGCAGTGTTTTCCTGTTTGAGTTATCAGAAGGACTCCATGCTAAGCATTATATATAGGAGCCTTAAAAAAAAAAAAAAAAAAAAAAAAAATGCTTTGCTAGCTGTTTTACAGAACAGATGAAAAGGAATTGAGAAAGGACAATCAACTAAATTTTAGAGTACAAAAAAACTAGGAAATGATTAGGCAGAATTAATTGTATCCCACACTCGCATTTATTTGAGTAGCACGAGGCTCAGTGGAGGGGTCCTTTTCTCGCATTACGTTTTTTAGTAGTTGTGGCATTTTAGTGTTTACTTTGGACATTGTCTGTTTGCCCAGAAATCAGCTTTTTTTTCTCATCACATTGATTTTATAGTTAGATCTGAGTCTGTGTAAGTTATCTGCCCCAGAGCTGGTACTAGAGAAAGAAATGAACATTGGAGAAGGAACTGGGTTGTTGTTTAAAAGAATTTTTAATTACTACTCTGTAGTTGGAAATTTCAGAGGCAATGCAGTATCTTCTAAGCTAACTAAGACCCTCAGAATGCAAGGAGTTCACCCGAGGAGATCTCCTTGCATTGATGTTGATGCACATTGGGTTTGCTGAGTGGCCTTTGATTCTTGTGCTCAGTGGAAGGCATGAAGTTAAGGGTTCATTACAGACAGGCACCTATTGCAGTTTTAGTATTTTGGGTAATAAATTGATAATTCTAATTTATTTTCTAGTTAGCTTAGGAGCAAATTAGTATGTTTTTAGTAATTGTACTTTGCTCTAGTAGGAAATTTTTATCATGCTGAGCTTTTTTTGTAAATTTCTGTAGAAACTTTGGACTTGCCTTCACTAGAAGGTACTTTAAATATATACCATATAGCTAATTGGTATGAAGAGAAAAGGATATTTTTCTGTCTTGTTTTGCTTACATTTACTATAATTATTCCCTTGGGATTCATACATTTATAGTTGAATAAATTCTCCATGCATTGTGGGTTGTGAAATTTTTAATTGTGAAAATTTGTGTTTTATTACAAGTACTTGTTTGAGGGAAAAATATGCCCCAGGAAATTTGGTATTGGATGACACACCTGCTGTGGTGGGCTTCCCTGCTGCCTGTAAGGGATGCAGGAAGAGGCAAACTCTGGCCTGTGGTATGACTAAATATTAAAGGAAAAACACAAATCAAAATTCATCAGCAAGGTTGGAGAAGAGAGTTGGTGAAGGTGTTTTTGGTCTTAGGTGTGGAGATGATTTTGTGTGTCACCCCCTTCTCCCCCAGCAGATTACATGTTACCCACAGCACATGCTGTACATTTTCTTCCTCTCTTGTGTGTTCATAGTATTTTCAAAGACTGATAAACGAATTGAGTATTTCTGTGTGTGGCTGCTTGTCATGGAAGGGGAAACATAAGGAAGTTAACTGCACTTCTTAGCTCAGAAGTCACTGTGATGTATATTTTTTTAATGAAATTTAGAAATAAAATTGTCTCAATTGTAAAATTAGTTTCAAAATGCTGCTTCTCTTATCATTAGTTAGTAATTGTTGGACTGTTTTCCGCAAACTGCATTTTACAAAATTTAAACTTCAAAACTGTATTAACTTTTATAGTTAAACATTGTATTAAATAAACTATACTATAACAAACAGTTTGGATTTGTATTTCTTAAATTATTGTATTATTTGCCTTTTGTTTTCATTAAAGCTAAATAATGAAAATAAACCAACTGAAATGCACTTGCATTTAACCATTGGAAATAGAAAATTTGTTATGAGAAAAGCACAGTTTCATAAGATTAAGCTTCTTAAAAAATTAGAGCCAAGTGTACTGGCACATGCTGTAAACCCAGCGCTCAGGAGCTCATGCAGGAGGATTGCCATGAGTTCAAAGCCAGCCTGGATTACATAGTTAAGGGCCAGCTGAACTACATAGTGAGACTTTGTCTCAAAAAAGAAAAAAAAAGGTAGCAGTGATAATAGTCCAGTTTGGAAGTAAATTTCATTGTAAGCATTTAATCATGTTTCTGTTTACATTGTGTCTCTTGCCTCAGCAAACTTTTTTGCCGTATCTTTTTTAAATTTATTGGTGTGTTTTATACATCATAATCACATTCATTATGGAGAATTTGTACCAGTCAGCAAACTTTTAGTGTGAAACTTGGAACTTGCATTCCTGTCTACTAAAATACTACCATTTGCTTTTTAATTCTTCCAGATTTCTCACCACTAGGACTATGGCAGTATATCCTGTGCCTGTCATCTTATGTATAATTGTAAAGCCATATATATTACCTCTTTGGTAAAACAAAATGTCTAGCTTTTTATTTGGTTTTATTTTTACTTAATTTAGACATATTTAGGAAAAAACGAATTTAGTTAACAAGAGTAACGAAAATATATGCATAGATAAAAACATTCCTGCCCAGGAATGTCCTGTCGATGGTTTGTGTTAACAGGTAAATATTATTAAAACTCCAAATCTGAAATGTTTTTAAGTGTTTTAGCCAGAATATGTAAAATATGAGTGCTGTATATAAACTGTACCAATTGAGTATTAAAGTACTTTCAGCAATAATTTGTTCTATTTTCTGTACTTCATTTTTTTAAAGATGGGGTTTCCTGCTCTTGCCCCCACTGGCCTTGAGATCAGGATCTCCACGAGCCTCCTGAACAGCTGGGATCACGGGCATGCAGTGCTGCACTACGCTTTTTACTCTAGGCCTCCTGAACATTCCTTTACCTAACATACCACCTTTTTAAGTGCCATCTCATCATTTTTGCATCCCTCCCCCCACAAACCCTGCTCAAAAGTGCTTTGGTTTAAATTTATGTCGATTTCAAATTACAGCCATTTGTGTACTATACCTGTTTTTCACTAATTGTGATTTGCATAACAATGTACTCTACTCATGCGCACTTGTATTCTAAAAGTTCAGCCCAGTTGAAAGTAAATAAATTGCATATGTATGGCAGAAGAACTAGTAGGGCTGATCCTTCACTCAGGAAAAGTTGATTATACATCTGTTTGAAGTGATTTGCTACAATCATTCCTCATGTAATAACCAGGTTCTATAACTTGTTGGTTTGATTGCTAAATGATTAACTATATATTTTATATACATTACAGTATTCAGAACAAAGAAATGTTTAAGGAGAACTCCCAACTTGATGACTAACATAAAACTAAGGTGCTGTACTGTACAGGACAATCAGCAAAAGTTACAGTGCTGTAGAAGCAAAGGTGTACTGTGCCAAAGAAGTTGTGGCTCTGTAAATAAGATGTACAGAACTGCAAAGAAAAGGTGGGTCATAAGCCTCAGCAATGAGCTATAAATCCAAATTGCACACCTCAGTTGTGAAATGAATATCTGTATTTTGTAGAAAACTTTGTTTTACAATGTGGAGGTAGTTTTTGACTAAAATTACTTTTCTTTATAGCGATGGTACCAAATTAAAAAAAAAAAATTAAGGGAAGGCTGTGTGACAGGCTTCCAGATTTTGTTCACATCTAACAATTTTTTGATACTTCCTACAGGTATTTGGAATTTTTATTTTGGGGAGGCTGTTCAGATAGGGTCTCATGATTGGTTCAAGCAGGCCTTGAACACATGATGACTCCCTCAACCTTCTGAGAGATGGGTTTACAAGTATGCACCACCACACCCAATATAAAATGTTAAAATCATTACTAATCTCAAAACTTGGGGTTAGATTTCATACATATTCCCACCCATTTTCTTTATTACATTGATTTCTATGTAGTACTTGAGTATTAATCACATCAACTGAGAATACACCTTTACAGAAGGAACAGTGGATTTATTTTTTTAAGGTTATTTATTTAATGCAGGGTCTCGTTATGCAGTTCAAACTCATTATCCCTCCTGTCTCATCCTCCCCAGCATTGGGATTACAGGCATGTGCCACCACACCCAATTTCATGCCCGGGATTCTGGGGCTCACATAGTTATGTGTGCAGCACTGGGAATACAAACTTCGGTCCTTGCACCTGCCAGGCAGGCACTTAGACCATAGTTATGTCTCTAGCCCAAAACAGCGGATTTAATATATTATCTCAGGCTAGTAACCTGTGTTACATCACTGATGCTACATAGTGTATTTATTCCCTTGAAAAATTGAAATGTTCACCAGCTCCCTTTGGCCTCTTTACCTTTGCAGTTTTAGACTTTATCAAGTGATACGTTCAGATTACTGTGTGCTACAATGTCTGGCTCAGCAGTTTTGAAAGTATAGGTGCCTATCCCCCTCCCTAATATACTTAGCCACAGTGGAGTTAAACATCACTGTGCAGTCTGTTAAGAGTAAGTCCTCATGCCAGGCAGTGGTGTGTGCCTATAAACCCAGAACAAGGGAGGCTGAGGCTGGAGGATGGCTGTAAATTTGAGACCAATGAGTTAGCAAAGGTAGGAAATAAGCTCAAGGCCATGAATGTGTAGGAAGACCCTGTCTCAAAAAGAAGGGATTACATGCAAATTTTAGGGATGATTCAATGCTGAAAAAGCAAATTGACATTCCCTGAGTATTATGATGTCAAAACTACTTTTTTCTGTTTGGTCTCAGAGAATGATACTCGGCATAATACCTTTACTTAGCTTTACCCTATTTGTAGTGATCTGAGAGGCACCCTGTCAAGAGCATGAACATAAAGTTGCTAATGTGTAACACTAAGAACTACCCATATAGGGGCCTGGCAGGATGGCTCAGTGGTCTAAAGCGCCTGCTTAGGAAAGCTTAGGCGGCTGTAGGGACCACGGTTCGATCTCCGGAACCACATGCTGCGCCAGCCCTGCCCTCGGAGCAGGCTGAGCTGGCCATAAAAATAAAAGTTCTGAAACAAGAAAAAAGAATAAAAAATAAATCTTTATATAAAAAAAGAACTACCGGGGCCGGCAGGATGGCTCAGTGGTCTAAAGCGCCTGCTTGGGAAAGCTTGGGTGGCTTCAGGAACCACGGTTCGATCCCCGGCACCACATGCTGCACCGGCCCTGCCCTCGAGTGGGCTGAGCCGGCCATAAAAATGAGTGACTAAACAAAGGCTCTGAAACAAGAAAATAAATAAATAAATAAAATAAAAAATTCTTTAAAAAAAGAACTACCCATATACTTGTGTCACTGACTGGCTAACCTGGTTTACCCGTGCAAAAATACTCTGCCAGTTGGGAAAGGAATAAGCCATATAGCTAAGCATACTGCATATGCTTGCTTTTATTTTTTTATTTTATTTTATTTTATTTTTTTTGTCTTTTTGAGACAGGGTCTCACTATGCAGTTGAGGCTGGTCCTGAGCTCACTTTTGTAGCCCAGGCTGGTCTCGAACTCGTACCAATCCTGCCTCAGCCTCCCGAGTGCTAGGATTACAGGCGTGCACCACCACGCCCGGCTATGCTTGCTTTTAAAGAACGGAAAAAGACATGAAAAGGCACCCTAAGGGGGCGGGGGCTGTTTTTCACATAGCGTTTCAATATTTTGGACTGGCCTTGAGCTCGCATCGTAGCTCTTCTTGATGTCACAAAAACTGGAATTACAAGCTCAGTGTGGTGGCACTCGCCTGTAATCCCAGCACTTGGGAGGCTGAGGCAGGAGGTTGTGTGTGAGTTCAAGATCAGCCTGGGCTACAAAAGTGAGTTCAAGGCCAGCCTGAACTGCATAGCCACATCCTGTCTCAAAAAGACAAAAAAAAAAAAAAAAAAAGAATTACAAGTGTACAATGCCTGGCCTTATAAATCATTTGATAAGGGCCCAACATTGAGACTACATTGAGAATGACACGTACACCTGTACTCAGTGCTTGGGAAGCTGCAGCAGGAACTAAAAAGTATAAGCTCACTCTGTCAAAAATTTCAGACCTGGGGCCTGGCGGGATGGTTCAGCGGTCTAAACCGCCTACTTGGGAAAGCTTGGGCGGCTTCAGGGACCGCGGTTCGATCCCAGGCACCACATGCTGCGCCAGCCCTGCCCTCGGGGCAGGCTGAGCCGGCCATAAAAATGCGTGAATAAACAAACAAAAGTTCTGAAACAAGAAATAAATAAATTAATTAAAAAAAAAATTTCAGACCTGGGTTCTGCGTCCTGTGCGGGCCCTACCCTGGGGTGCTGGCACAATAGAGACTGGGTATGGTGCATATCTATAATCCCAGTGCTTGAGAGGCTGAAAACAGGATCACCAGGAGTCCGATCTGTGTAGACCCTGTACAAAATACATTTAAAGAATTTAAAAATAATAATGTTAGTAATAACTAATTCTTAAGTGCTGAAGGATGAAATAAGCATGCCAATTTTTGCTATAGAAGGAAACATGGAGAAGGAAAGAAATATGATACTATACGTTGGGCAACATGGACGAACCTTGAAAATAAGTAAACTAAGCCAGACACCAAAGCCCCTGATTTGATCCCATTTATGTGAAATAAATGGACTAGACAAATCCATAGAAACAAAGCTGATTAATGGCTGCAGGAGGCAGTTGAGAGGGAGGCTGGGGAGCAGTCGCTTAATGTGTGCATAGCTCCAACTGGAGCCATACATAGGCATAGATGTACACTGTTGTGCATGTGCTTCATACTGGTGAATACACGTCTTGAATAAAATCTGACATTTACAGTAAAAAGCTGAATCAGCTAACTGGAGCTTTATATATCTTCAATGGAAATAACATGAAAAAACATCAGGCATAAGTATACTGAGATGAAAAGGAGCTTTATTAACAAACATTACATTTTGTAGCTTATATTTGCTACAACTTAGTCTTCTCAATGTTTAAATGTTTCTACCACGTAAAACCTAGCCTTCTCTTAGACTTCTGTAAATTATTGTATTGTGATCCCTGAGAATTATAAAAAGGGAGCTGGACACCAGTAAAATCATTTGCCTGATAGCTTGGTCTTAAGCCACCTCTGTCCACAAAAGCTGGTCCACGGCCACCTCCAGGTCCTTCCTGTACAGCTTTTACAAGAGGGTAAATATATTTATTTGTTGATTCATCAGATTCAAGTTCAATCACTTCCCTGGCATAATCCTGAAATTCTTTCTCCTTTTCAGCTGCAAGAATTTCAGTATGTCTGCAGTACTCCAATTCTGCTTCTTTCGCTTGTTGAGCATTAAATTTATTTTTGGCCTATTTGGGAAAGAAATAAAATACAATTTAATATTGAATGAGAATATTATCTTTGTAAATATATGTAGCATTTTAAAATGTAGACACAAATGGGCATATTGGCTTACACCTATATGCCCAACACTGGGAGGCTAAGACAAAAATCACAAAACTCAGCCTACACAGTTTAGCAATTTATAGCAAGTACTTGTTTCAGAAAAAAGGTTCTAACTTCTTTTTTTTTTTTTTTTAATGGACTTAGGACAGGGTATACAGGGTCTCACTATATAGATCCAACTCATGATTCTCCTGTTTTCAGCCTCTAAAGTGTTGGGATTACAGGTGCATGCCACCATGCCCTGTCTCAATCTGTTGGCAGGGTATTCTAGGGCTTGAACTCTGGCCACTGCACTCTACCTAAGCACACACGTTAGCCTGCTAAGCTATTTGGCCAACCCCAAAAAGGAATTTTCTGAACTGGTTGATAATTCACAAATTCAGATTTGACAACTATATACTGCAATGTTTGGAAACACCCATAATTCTAGAATAGAATATGCTGAAAGTGTGACTGCAGACTTATCCAATAGCTTTATGTGGCACATCTTTAAACAAATAACAGTAAGAAGCATAAAATTTATATAAAAATCAGGTAATTAAGTCTAGAATTCCATTTTAGCTATTAGGAGACAGGTACCTTTGCCAGATCAAATTATCAGTGAATATTTGTAATTAAGTACATAACTTGTAATTAAGCTAATTATGTCCTGTTTCCCAAGAACTTGAAATTGAAACAAGTAAGTTGATCAGGGATTTAGTGAAACAAAAAGGCAGTTTGCCAAAAGGCAATTTACCAATAATTTATAAAATTTTTATCTTGTAATGTTCATGTTAATTTGCACTGAATGAGGCAGTTTTAATGCCCTTTCTCTGAAAAATGTGGTTAGCAACTTATTTTGTCTTCTATACACCATTTTAAGAAATGTCAGAGTGCCTGCCTGGCAAGTGCGAGGTCCTGAGTTTGATCCTTGATTCCAAAGAAAAAGAAATGTCAAGTGTGGTGGTGTGCACTTGTAATCCCAGCATTTAAGTAGGGCAGCCTGGGCAACCCAGTGAGTTCAGGGCCAACCTGAACCACATGTCAAGACCCTGTCTCGAAAACAAACCAAAAAATGAGTTTGTGGAAATAAATTCATCTACATATGAACACATTTATACCTATGAAGATATTTTTTAAAACCCAGAACTCCAGTACAATACAGCAGCCTAAACCTATCTCTGATGAACTGAAATTTGTGAAGGAATCAAGCAACCACATAAATGTGAAATAACACATTTTTATTACTGAGTTCTATTATTCAAGTAGGGTATATGTGCTAGTGTTGAATTGGTTCAACAAGGAAAGAGTCCAACAAATGATGCTAAGAAATCTGAATAGACACAAGTAAAAGCATGAGGCTGAACTTTTACCTAAAAAAAAATTAGAATTAAAATTAACTTGAGGGGGACATCCCACTCAGGACCTCTCCTGTTCCTCTCTTGGACAACAGCTTTCTTGACCCCAATAAATCTGCTCATAAAAAAGTAAAGTTAATTTAATTTGAGCAAATTTAAAATTAGCTCAGAACGGTAGGCTCACATAGGTACCTGCATGCTAATGTTCACAGAAGCATTAGTCACACAGTCAAAATAGTTCAAAAGTGCATTGATGGTGAGGCCAGCAAGATAGCTCAGCCAACTAAAACACCTATGTAGGCAAGCACAGGTACCGCAGTTCATCCCCAGCACCACATGCTGTGCCAGCCCTGCCCCAAGAGTTGAGCATGGTGGCACACGCCTGTAATCCCAGCACTGGGAAGACAAAGCAGGAGGATCACTAGGACCCTGAGCTATGTAGTGAGACCCTGAAACAACCAAATACATAAAAAGGAAAAAAAAATGCATTGATGGCTAGGTGGAGTAACAAAATATGATATACAATAGAATAGTATGCAGCTATGAAAAGGAATAAGACTACTGGGCATGCTGGTGCACATCTATAGCCCCAGCACTTTGGAGGTGAGGCAAGAAGGTGGTGTCATGCCGGGCGTGGTGGCTCACTCCTGTAATCCGAGCACTCGGGAGGCTGAGGCAGGAGGATTGGTGCGAGTTCAAGACCAGCCTGGGCTACAAAAGTGAGCTCAGAACCAGCCTGAACTGCATAGTGAGACCCTGTCTTAAAAAGACAAAAAAAAAAAAAAAGAAGGTGGTGTCAGTTTGAGGCTAGCTTGGCCTACATGGCAAGACCCTGGCTCAAAAGAAGGGGGAGGATGATGAAACACTCTACCACATGATGCAGAGTGAAATAAGCCAGACACAAAAAAACAAATTATTTACTCAGAGGAGGCACCACCAAAATTAAATTCATAGAGCCAGAATAAAACTGCTCACTAGGGCTGGAGGGAGTGGGGAATGGAAAGGTACAATTTAATGGGAACTGAGTTTTAGAATACAGTGATGAATAAGTTCTAGAGGTAACTGGTGGTGATAGTGTGAGTGTTCTTTTTTTCTTTTTTTTTTGGTCTTTTTGAGACAGGGTCTCACTATGCAGTTCAGGCTGGCCTTGAGCTCACTTTGGTAGCCCAGGATGGTCTGAAACTCACATCGATCCTCCTGTCTCAGCCTCCCAAGTGCTGGGATTACAGGCATGAGCCACCACGCCCGGCAGTGTGAGTGTTCTTAATGCCCCTAAACTCTGTACCTAAGCATGGGTTAGATGACACATGACAGTAAATCCCAGCACTCAAGAAGCTGAGGCAGGAAGAGTGCCACAAGTTCAAGGCCAATCTGGGTCACATGTTCAATGGCACCTTGACCTATATGACAAGAACCTGCCCCTCCCCCCAAAAAAACAGGATAAAATGCTGAATTTTATGTTATGTGTATACATATATATATATGTATATATATATATATATATATTTTTTTTTTTTTTTTTGAGACAGGGTCTTGCTATGCAGTTCGGGCTGGCCTTGAGCTCACTTTTGTAGCCCAGCCTGGTCTCGAACTTGCACTGATCCTCCTGCCTCAGCCTCCCGAGTGCTGGGATTACAGGCGTGAGCTACCACGCCCGGCTATGTTATGTATACTTTAAAAGAATAAAAATTTAAGTTTTAAAAATTCATCAATAAGAACCCAGAAGGCTGGCTAAATAGCTCAACAGATTAAAGTGCATGCAAGCAGACGCAGGGGCTGGGGGTTATATCCCCAGACCTGTGGTGCCCGCCCCACCCCCAGGGCTAGCTGAGATGGTGCTCCAGACTGGGCACCTGTAATCCCAGCTCTTGGGAGGCTGGAAACAGGCGGATCGCTATGATTCCAATCTAGTGGTAAGACCCTGGACACCCTACAGACCCTTCCCTAAAATACAAAAAGAAAAGAAAAACCAGGCCAGGGATATAACTCAGCAATGCAACACCTGCCTGGCAAGTAAGAGGCCCTGTGTTCAATTTCTGGTACTCTTCCCCCACCCCCACCCCCCAAAAAAAACCAAATAATTAGTAAAAAGCTTAAACGGGGTCCGGCAGGATGGCTCAGTGGTCTAAAGCGCCTGCTTAGGAAAGCTTAGGTGGCTGCAGGGACCTCGGTTCAATTCCTGGCACCACATGCTGCACCAGCCCTGCCCTCAGGGCAGGCTGAGCCAGCCATAAAAATAAACATACAAACAAAAGTTCTGAAACAAGAAAAAAAAAAAAAAAAAAAGCTTAAACAGATATTTCTCAGAGGAAGTCATGCAAATGCTGACCAGGGCATGAAAACACATTCACCATCATTATTACCAAGGAAATGCAAAGGAAGGCATATCTTGCACTAGAAAAGCTAATGTTACAGGGCATAAGGAATGGAAAATGCTGTGGCCATTTTGGAAGACAGCTTTTAGTCAGAAATGAGTGCATGCCAGCTTCTCTGCTACTACTTATGCCCCTTCCATTCCCCTCCAACCTGGAACCCATCTTGGATATGGCGACAGAGGGAAAAAATACAACCCAGATGATGGGTATAGCCTATCACAGGTATCTGCCTTTCAGATTTACTAAAGCACAATGGAAAATAGACAATAAATACGTGTGTAAAAGAAAAGCCTAGTACTGAAACCTCAATGTAGAAAATTCACATTTGTGACATACTTACTCAGTAGTATCAAAAACATAGTGACTATTGTTCTTACTGCGCAGAAGGCAGGAAACCCTCCACCTCTACCACTGAAGTCAAGGTGAGCATTAGGAACTATTACCATCTGCTGAATATGAGCATCCTGAACTTCTCGGCGTTCTATATCAGCTTTGCGTTTTTTCTCCTTTTCCTGCTCTCTGAAAATTTGATCTGCTTTCATGATAGCCAGCAATTGTTCTTTAGCTTCTATTTTCCTTTGTCTTTCTTCTTCCTCTTTATTTTTCATCTAAAATGTTTAAAAGCAAAGGGGAAATTAAAGCTAATTTTAGCAACCAGTTCTGACTAAACAGGAACAGAGTCAGAAAGTTTCAAGCACAAAGTCAGCCAGGAGCAGAAAATTATATTCCATGTGACATATTCTCTTTCTTTTTTTTTTTTTTT
>PVJA010015378.1:0-45527 GCA_004027025.1 Myocastor coypus | reverse complement strand
GTTCTGTGTGCTGACTCACAAGTTTCAGCAAGCTTCAGATCTTGTGTGCAAAAATGCACAGAGGTCTGGGCTTCCTGCGCCCGAAATATGCCTTGAAAAAAATGCTCTCTAAAGAAAGAGAAAGGCCTGAGTCTTCCTCAATAGTGTAAACACACAACAACAAAGCAAAACAAGATTGATGATTCTCCACAATGAATAAATTTATGATTTAATTGAGTTGAACAAACTGGATAGTTGTTCTAGAATAATGTGTCAAAACACTCAATACTTGTACTTGAAATAAAAGCCCTAGTGAAGCGAAAAAAAAAAAAAAAAAAGAAATTTCTTCCAGATAAATTTATTGGACAAAATAAGCACTTCATTGAGAAAAATTATTCACTTATGAAAGCTTAATTTTTAAGACTCATTTCAAAATCCTGATTTACTCTATCAACCAATCCTAAACTACTATATCACACATTTTTTTTTATCTAATCCTAGTAAGTTTCCTGTCTTGAAATACTAACCTTACACCACTTAAGTCCATAATCTAGAGTTATATAAATGTCTGACTTCTGATGTCTTTCTTCTGAGACACTCATAAGAATTTTTTAATGTCATTAACTTGGTTTCTTTGAATCCAAATAAACTTGGTTTTATTATCTCAACAAGGCTCTGTAATTGTCTTTTGCAAAAGTTAGGATTCCTTTTCTGAAAAGTTTTAAATTTCATGTCATTTTTATAGAGAAGATTCCTCTAGGGATTTAGAAAAGCTACCATTTATAGAAAGGAAAATAATTTTTTTTGTGTGTGTGTTTTTGAGACAGGGTCTAGCTATGCAGTTCAGGCTGGCCTTGACCTCACTTTCGTAGCCCAGGCTGGTCTCGAACTCGTACCGATCCTCCTGCCTCAGCCTCCCGAGTGCTGGGATTACAGGCGTGCACCACCACGCCCGGCAGGAAAAGAAATTTTAATCGACTTTCTTCATTCCTTTTTTAGAAGAGAATCTGAACTGATATAAATCTAATAAATAGATCTATGCATCTATAAGAGTTTGTTTTTCTTTCTAGTATATAAAAAGCTATTTCAATGTATTAAGTTTTTTTGTAAATGTAATTGAGGAGAAAATAAAACTACTGCTGTACTTATTCAATGGCCCAATGAGAAATAAACATGTAAGTAATGTCAGAAATACGTTTAAAGTTAGTAGTTACTTGTCCACTCCAAACGGAGGGAGCGCTGCAAAGAACTATATTCTAAGTAACGTAAATAAATCATACTGAAGAGTAGCAGAAGAGTGGTGGACTCCCTTAAAGTGCAAAAATCCAAGGTAGTATCATAAACAGGAGAATGGAGCATCTCGCTTCTTCCTCACTGCTGCCCTGCTTGAATTAAGTGCGAGTGGATCCAAGACAGGATTCACCTTAGAAGCTCAAAGAAAACTAGAGACTTTCAGTGGTGCTCATGAGCATTGCAGATGTCTGTAATCTATAGCAACAGAGCCTTGAAGACCTTCTTGACCTAAAACACGGTTTAGAGAGTCTTCTAAAGTTCGCAGTCATATTTTCCTCAAGTTTTATACTTGCCACCCACCATGACTTCAGCAGTTAAGGCTCAATGTCATCTACAAATGAGGCCCTTAGCTGTAGTGGGATTTGAAGTCACAGCATGTCTACAACCCAACAGCAGACTTCATAGTAAGAAAAGTAAAAAGACTTAAAATTGCAGTTTAAGATATGTCTCAGTCGCTCTTCTCTTGTTGCTGAGACAAATACCCAACACCCAAAATGAAGGAAGGAAAATTTTTTTTTTTTTTAAGCTCACAGTTACTGAAGGTTTTTGAGAGCAGCCTTTCCTGGCTGCGACAAAGAGCAAGAGAGCAAAGGTGGGTTAGTACCAGCACAAGGAGGAGCTATCGTCTCCTCTGCTATCCAGAAAAATAAAATAAAGACAAAGAAATTACAGACTAGTAAAAGGAAACAAGAACAAAAATGTGGAGAAAATGTTAGAAATGAGTCCTCGAACTCTAACTTGTGGTTAGATGTGTGTTTTTTCTCCAGGGTCTGTGGTACTGGAACCCATCAGATGTAATCCCAGGACTTGGGTGGCTGAGGCAGGCACGTCACTGTGTATGAGGCTAGCCTGGACTGTAAAGTGAGTTCAAGCCTAGCTTGAACTTCATAGTAAAACCTGGACTCAATAAGGCAAAAAAAAAAGGTTCCCCAAATAGTCCATACTGTAAGCCCTAAAGCATGCTTCAATAAATGCAAAGGAATGAAAATAATCTGCCAAATACTATTAGATCAAAGCAGAATGAAATCAATTGCAAAATAAGCTACAGAAACACGTAGTTTAAATAACTGTTGAATAATCAGTGGGTCACAGAAGAAACAGGGAAGAAAAAAAAATCTTAGTATCAAATGACAACATATCTAAATCTATAGGACACCATGAAAGTAGTTCTAAGAGGGAAGGTTATACCTACAAATGCACACATAAAAGAGCAGAGAATTTCAAATAAATAAGGTAATGATACATTACAATGTCTGATAAAGACAAGAAAAATCCAAATCTGAAAGTAGTAGCAGAAAAGACATTATAAAGATCAGAGAAAAAAAAAAATCAATGAAATTGAGAGTAAAATTTACTACAAAGGATTTATGCATCAAGGAACTTTCTTTCTGAAAAGATAGGAAAGGGATGCATGAGTGGAGAAACAGGAGGGGAGGGAGGAGAAAGGAACGGAAGAAAAAGATTAAGATGAGACATGTATAGGTACCAGTCCTACCTGGATGAATATATTCACTGTGTATCACAAAAATATGTTAATAAAAATGGAGAGATAAAAGAACATAACTCAACAAAATTAAGGCCATATATGGCAGACTCATAGCTGATTTCATACTAAATGGTGAAAATTGAAAATACTTTCTCCAAAATTTAGAAAAAGTGAAAGATATCCCTTTTTTCCTTGCTTTATTCAAGTATATAAATTCTAGCCAGAGAAATTAAGTCAAAGAAAGAAGATGTGAAGGCATTTAAAATGGAATGAGGGTTCTGGGGAGATAGCTCAATGGTCTGGCAACTGCCTAGAAAGCTCAAAGACCAGGGTTCAGTCCCTGGTAGAGCTGCCTCGTTGACCTTGTGCTATGCAGGCCACTGAAACTGAATGTGATGGTGCACACCTGTAATCCCAGTGTTGGAGAGGCTGAGGGCGGAGACAGGGGGATCACTATGAGTTGAGCAGTGTAGTGAGACCTCATTTAAAAAAAAGGAATGAGTAGATCAAACTCTTCCTGTTTGCAGATGGCATTTATATATAAAAAAGTAGACTACTGGAAAGGTTAGAATTTATAAATAAATTTATTAAAGTTTAGGATACAAATTCAGCAAAATTTCATAGTGTTTCCATATAGAAATAGTGAATATTTGAAAAAGACATCAGAGAAGATTGTACTAGCTGTGGAAACAAAAAGTAAATACCTCACAATAAATTCAAATACTTAGGTATTTAAAATTTGATCATGGGTGAAAACATTAAAGAAGATATACAATAAGGGCAAGACATCTTACATTTATGGACTGTAAAATTAATAATGTCAAAATGTCTATACTAGCGACCTAGTAATTCAACTTTCCTAAATGAAAAACTATAAAATTTTACAAAACCAAAAAAGATCCCAAATAGCCAAAGCACTCATGGACAAAACAAAACAGAACAAAACTGGAAGCAAATGAGTTCAAAACATAGTACACAATTACAGTAACCAAAATGGAATGACAGTGTGTTAAAAACAAAAACATAGACTATAGAACTCAGAAATCAATTCACACATTTTCAACTGACAAACTAATGGCAAAGGCACCAAGAGCATAAGTTAGAGAGAGGACAGTTTCATTAGTATGTGGTTGTAGGAAAAAAAAAAAAAACCACCCAATTATGCATGTGTAGAAAAGCGGATTCTGACACGTTATCTCTCACTATAATAAATCAACTTTGACTGCATTGCAGAATTATATATGAGATCCCAAACAGCAAAACATCTAGCAATGCCTCAGGATATCAGTTTAAAACAGTTGTTTTAACTGAGAATCAAAAAGTGGGCAGTGCCCTGTAAGATAGCTCAGTAGACTAGCCTAAGGCAAGCTCAGGCACCAGGATTCAAATGCTGGTATTGCTTGCTGTGCTGGCCCCACCTGTGAGTGTGCTAAACTGGCCACTGAGACTGGTGTCATGATGCACCCCTGTAATCTCAGCACTTGGGAGGCTGAAAACAGGAGGATCACTGTGCACAGCACCCACAAACTGACAAACAGGGGTTTACATTAAACTAAAAAGAAAAAGAGACAAACAACAGAGTGAAGAGACAACTTATAGAGAAAAACCCCAATGATTTATAAGAGATTAATATTCAGAAATATTCTAAAGAATTTAGCAACAAAACAAAAACAGGAAAGTGATTTGCATAGCCAAAAATTAAAAATAAAAATTAATTTGAACGCACACTTTGCAGAAAAAGTTATACAAAAAGCCAAACACATGAAAAAGTACCCAATACCACATTCATGAAGGAAATATACCACAATGAACTAATTTTTCTTTTTTTTGTGGTACCAGGGATTGAACTCAGAACCTTATGCTTGTGAGGCAAGCGCTTATTCTACTGAGTTATCTCCCTGGCCCCTAGGAAATAATTCTCATTCCAGCTAGAGTATCTATTATAGAGAACACTTCTTGGTCCTTGTCCTGGTCCTAGAAGTTAATATTTCTAATCCAATTAAAAATTATTACAATTCTAGTGAGTTACTTCCAATCTACCATGTCCAGTGCAAACCAAAGCAAGACTAAAGACACTAAGATGCATTTGTAGCTATGGGGAGTCAAGGAGGTCCCAAGTCCAGCTACAATGATGGTTAACAGGAACAAAGGTCTTGATCCAGGGTTGAGCCTGAGTAACTGTGAGAGAGGCCAAAGTACATGAGTGTTGTGAGCTGGCCTACATAGGAGGCCTGCCTTTACCTCTGCAAAATGCATAGAGAAGGGTGTACAGAAGGAGTAATTTGCATGACGCAACTGAAGTATCTGTTTTTTTGGGGCCAGTATTTCAGCTCTATATTTAATCTTTTATGCCCTGGGAAGTCATAGCTTCTTATCTCTAAGTGCAATCCTAGCCCACAGCATTGAACATGGTCTCCATCCCACCTGGCTCTCACATATTTTTAGGGAGCTATAGGTGTGAAATAACATTATTGTGTTACCTTGTTTTACAGACTATGCACCATCAGCTGGGCTGGACCAATTTGCATCACTTAAAGCCAATTGGAGGCGTAAGGAAAAGTCCCTAACCATGTACTTTTCATTCAGATAAATTCATCCTTTCATCTTCTATATCCATTAGCAAAAAGAACCCCTCAGGAATTTTCAAATGTTTGCCTAGGACACAGAGAATGGTCTACTCTCTTACACTGTTATTGGGAATATAACTATAATAGCTCTCATTGAAAACAATGGATGTTCCTCAGAAAACTCAGAATAGAGTTATCATATTGTCCATCAATGTGATAGCTCCAATACTGAGTATATGTTCAAATTAATGTGATCAATATGTTGAGTCATGTTTGTGGAAGCACTATTGACAATGGCCAATATAAGGGACAAACCTTGGCTGTCCATAAGTAGATGATCATGTGAAGTAAGTGTGAGATCTATGCATAGTAGAATAGTGTTATTCCATAGTTATAATTTAGAATAACATAGATAATCTCAATGAAATAAGTCAGGCACAGAAAGACAAATATCTAAAAACTGTGCTAGGAGTTCCAAAGATGGTGGAGCAGTGAGAGCCAGCAACTCTGATTCTCCAGGACAAAGTGGAGTCTAGAAAACAATAGACTGAGGAGGAATGGAAGTGAACGGAGGTAACCTGGGAACCATGACAGAACTGACACAGGAGCAGCAAACAGGATTAAGTAATACAGAAAAAAAAATAGAACACACATAGGGGAGAGACTGCATAGTGCCACTGACAGTGGTCGGCTAGCTTCACCAGCAAGGAGGCAAAGAGAAACTAACAAATTTTTGCTCATGGAGAACTGGTGAGCTGCACTGGAACTGAAAGACTCATCAGTGCCTGAAAACAGCAAAGAAAACATTGGATACAGGTTGCAGATTGACTTTGCACAGTTAAAAGTTGGAATAACCCTGACTTAGTGGACAATTCTGAATAAACCTGTCTGCAAAATCCATCATCATACTCAGGCAAAGGGACAGGAAGAGTTCCTAACTCAAGAACTTGGGCTGGATCAGACTGAAAACGAATGCAGACAACATGGTGGTGAGAAGTCCTGAGTCTAAGTTAGCTTCAGTGTTGCCGTGGAGGAGGAGTCAGAGGAGTTGGGGAGCTCTCAGATTCTGGCAAGGAAGTGAATTGGGAATCACATATGCAGTGCCTCATTGGAATGCTTAATCTATGCTCTCACTGGAAATTTTATAGGCGCAAGTTTTTCTGTTTCTAAATTTAGTAATATGAGGTTACATTATATTTTATTTATGTTTTTTTAAAGAATACAAGATAGTGATAGAAGAAAACAGCGTTAGAAATGACACAAAATTTCACTAAACGAAGTTATAGTAATTCAACAATGGTTGTTGTATTACATGTTGCCATCTTCAAATTAGTTGCTCAGGTTACCAGTTATAAACATGCAAGATTTGTTTAAAGAAAAAAAAATACCAAAAGAGTTGTAAGGAATTAAAATAAATTTAAAAAATGAATTGAAAAAGAGTCTGGGCGTAGTGGCAGATGCCTGCAATCCCAGTGCTGGGGAGGCTGAAAACAAAAGGATCATTGTGAGTTTGAGCGGTGTAGTAAAACCCTGTACCAAACCCATTGAAAAAAAAAAAGAACTCAAGAAAAGAAGAAAAGAAATAAGGAATAGTAAAAGAAATTAAAGATTAACTGTTCCTTCAAAAGATCAGTATCATTCAGCATTACAGTTATCCAAACCATTCTGCATGCATATCTAAGCATATTCTTTTGTCTTTCTTCATTTATCCTTTCCCTCATCCCAGTTTTTCTTCCTTGTGGTTTCCTGTGCCTATTATTTTGAGACTTTTGTGTATTCTTTAATTTTCTTCGAATATAATAGGTATTTTGGTTCTTTCCTTTGTCTCAGCTCCTTATTTACTTTGTTGACCTCAACTGCCAAAGATAATATTATTATCATATTTCTGTATTCATTTCTCAAACACATAATAATCTTCTCCCCTAGTTTTTAAATTTTGCATACTTCTGTTTTTGGTTAATGTACCCACCAAATCTATCCTTCTAAGCAGATGTATCAATGAGGTATTTCCATGAAAAGACTGGTTCAGGGGGCTCAGCGAGATGGCTCAGTGGTCTAAAGTGCCTCCTTGGGAAACCTTGGGCGGCTTCAGGGTCTGCGGTTCAATCCCCGGCACCACATGCTGCGCCAGCCCTGCCCTTGGGGCGGGCTGAGCCGGCCATAAAAATGAGTGAATAAACAAAGGTTCTGAAACAAGAAAAAAAATAAATAAATAAAATTTAAAAATTCTTAAAATAAAATAAAATAAAATAACCTTGTTAAAAAAAAAAAAAAGACTGGTCCAGAAGATAAATGAATGTCAGTCTAGCTCTACAGATTTAAGAATACTGTCAACAGTAGCAATGAATTGGACACACAAGTAAAATAGAGAGGAAATCAGTGAGGTCAGTGGATAAACAGAAGCAAATATATCAGGAGAAGAAATATAAAAGATACATCAACAGCTAAGACACTGATAATAAATCATCAATAGATCTCAGAAAAATTTCTTGATGTTAATGGCTTCAAATTTTCCAGTTAAAAACAGACAGACAGACTGGGTCAAAAAACAAAATCCAACAATCTATTATATTTAAGAAATTAATTTAACCTAAAATGATATACATAAACTAAAAATTAAAAGATTCAAAAATGATTTCATATGCTAGAATCCCCTAACCAAGCAGAGGTAGCAATTCTAATATTAGCCATGGTAAACCTCAGTCTAAAACTGATTAGGGGAAGAGACACAAAAGGTCACTACATGTGAGTTCAGGGAACAATTAACTAGTAAGAGATAACATTAAAAAGTATATATACACCAAATACCGGAGCACCTATTTTCATAGAACAAAAACTGCTGAAATTAAAAAATCAAATAAATAGAAACACAATCCTAACAGAGAATTTTAACACCCCACTGTCTCAAAGAGATAGATGAGCTGAACAAAAGAACCAATAACTAACCTTCAGAGCTAAACCATTCTTTTAGCCACATGAACTTTATGGAGAGATGCAGAGTATCCCACCCCTCTACAACAGAATATGCATTATTTTCAGCAGCACATGGCATTTTTTTCTCAAACTAGGTCATTTGCTAGTCCATAAAGCCTACTTAAGTAAATATA
Organism: Myocastor coypus; assembly: GCA_004027025.1. Taxonomy (NCBI): domain Eukaryota; kingdom Metazoa; phylum Chordata; class Mammalia; order Rodentia; family Myocastoridae; genus Myocastor; species Myocastor coypus. Next base: position 37,095 of record PVJA010015378.1, on the reverse strand, counting down.
AAATAATAGAAATTACTATATATGTACTATCAGGTCACTGTAAAATTAAAATGAAATTAGAAATCAAGAAGTCAAAATATTCTTGCAACTTAATACCATACTATGTAATGAGTCATAGATGAAATCAAGAAATGCAAAAAAAATTGGAAGTTAATGACAATAATGGTAGAACTTGTTGAAACTACTGGGGCACTATAAATGTAAATATTAGAGGAAATTATTGCAATCAATGTTTACAATAGGAAAACTGAGCCTGTTCAAATAGACAAACTTTTGCTAAAACTTAAGATACTTGAGATGCAAAAACAAAGCAGCTCCAAACCAAAAGTAAGGAAAGAAAGTTTAAAGATTAAAGTGGAAATGGATGAAATTGAGACAAAAAGTAAAAAACAAAACAAAACAGAAAGACACAAACAACAACAAATACAAAATCTTATTCATTAAAATAATAGATATAAAAACAAAATAAAACTAAAAGAATAGACATAAAAGATAAGGTTATATTCCAGCTTATCAAGAGAAAGTGAGAACAGAATTATGTCAATACAATTAGAAATGAAAAAGGTGAAATCACACAGATATTGTGGAAATCCAGAAGGTAGTACCTAATTCAAAAATTATAGTCCAACAAATGAGCAAATTTTGATGAAACATATTACTATATATATATATGTATATATATATGTATATATATATATAAAACCCAAGAAAATATGAATATGCTTACTAACATAATAGCAAGCAATGAAATTGACAGAGTAATGAAGAGTATACCAACTGATGAACTTACTGTTGAATTCTGTGAAAATATTAAGGATGTTCTATTATTGATGCCCCTCAAGTCCTTCAAAGAAATTTAAAGGGATGGAGTGCTCCCAAACTCATTTATGGAGTGCAGTATCACCCTAATCCTGAAGCCAGATAGAGATCTAATTGAAAAAGAAAACTATAGGCCAACATCCTTGATGAACATAGATAAAAATACTCAACAAGATATTAGTAAATAGAAAGCAGCACAATATTAAAAAGATCATATATCATGATCAAGTACATTTCACCCCAGAGATATAAGAATAGTCCAACATATGTGAATAAATTTAATATGTTACATGAATAGAAGCAATATGAAAAAGATGTGAACATATAAATAAATGCAGAAAAGGTTCTTGACAAAATCTAGCATGTCTTCATAATAAAATCCTGAAGAAAACAGATATAGAAGGGCCATATCTAAATTTTATAGAAAGCTATGTTTGAGAAATCAAAAGTCAGTATCACAGTAAATGAGGAAAATCTAAAGGCATTTCCTTCAAATTAGGAGCAAAACAAAGCCAGCCATTATTACCTTTTATCAGTCAGTGCTTACTAAAGCTAGATTTAATGCAAGAGATACAAATATGTAAGATTTTACAAGTTGCCTTCCAGTGGCTACCCACACATGTAATAGAGTGCCAAAGGTCTGCTTGTTTACTGGAGAGCCAGCTGAGGACCTCGAGTTCTGTGCAGTATCTTGTGAAAGTCTGTATCAGGAGGCTGTAGTGTCTACAATGGAAGGCTGAATTGTCTCTGCTGGAATCCAGGTGATGATGTCTAAGTGGAAGGCAGACTGGTATCCCTCTGAAGAAACAAAAGAAAACCTTCCTTCATTTCCCTTTTATAGCATTCGAGTGACAGTCTTCTTCTGGGGCAACTTCAACACCAAGAATGCTAGTGATCCAATTTATTTGGGAATTTCTTACTCATGTTAATACAATCAGCTAAGTATTACATACCGTCTTCTCTCCAATACAGCACTTGAAACATAAGCCAGAGCAATTAGGCAAGAGAAAGACATAAAAGAGACATTTATAGGAGTGAAAACCTCAAATTGTCATTTTTCAAAGATGACATGATACTCCACAGAAAAGATACCAAAACTATACACAAAACTGTCAGAATTAAGAACAAACTTCAGCAATGTAGCAGGATGCAAATAAACACACAGAATCATTACCATATACTTACACCAACAATAAAAAGCATGAGAAGGCAATTATGAAAATAATACCATTTACAGTACCTTCAAGAAGTTTGAAATACAAAGGAGTTAACCTAACCAAAAGTGTAAAAGACCCTTACAAAGGAAACTATAGTACTCTGAAAAAGGAGACTGAAAAGGACAACATAAGATGTAAAGATGTCTCCTGCTCCTGGATAGGCAGACTCAATATTGTCAAAATGATCACATTGTCTAAACTGTTAATACAGATTCAATGCAGTCCTATTCAGAATAGCAACAGCATATTTTATAAATCTAAGCAAAGCAATGCAAAACTTTGTATCGAACAAGAAGAGACCCAGGCTAGCAAGAGCAATTTTGGGAAGCAAGAGCAAAACAGCAGGTATATCAACCTCTGACTTCAACCTATACTACAAAGAAGTAGTGGTAAAAATAGCATGGTACTAGAACAAAAGCAAGAATGTGGGTAAACACCTTAGCTATTTGGTCTTCAACATAGAAGCCAACTGGTGCTGGGAAAACTGTTTAATTATGTGCAGATGATCGAAACTGGACCCATTCCTCACACTGTAACAGAAAGTGCCCCGCCAGTTTCTTAGTTGCCTAGGTAATAGTTCCTGTTCCCCTTCCAGTTCTAGTTGCTTCTGTCTCTTAGAAACAGCTAGTCACTGTTGTACATTGTGACATACGTTGTATGAACCAATTTCCAACTGAGAAGCCCTTTTGCCTCTGTAATTCCTGCTTGCTTGTCCTATATAAGACTTGGGCTACCAGAGATAGGGCCTGATATTCTGGGAGTGATCCTGATCAATGTTCTTCAATATAAATAAATCTGTTCCCAAAATCCAGGTGTTGTTTTCATTTTTCTGCTTGTCATTTCACCACCCATATTAAGTTAAAAAAATAGATCACAGATTTATTTCTTTGATTTTTTAATTAATTTTAATGAGAAAAAAATAGCAATGAGACAGTTTCAAAACAGTTTAGTAGGACAGTTGCAATAATTAATTGCAGATTGCACATTGTTTTCTTGGTGGTATTCAGACTAAAAGATGCATACCTGATATACATCTTGTCTAAAAAATATTAGCACAAATCTTTCTTCTCATTGAATGAAGAAAAAGTAATTGTATATCTATCCTATTTGTATATCTATCCTTATGAAAAAATAAAGGACCTTTTTATACTTTATGCCAGTTCAAATATTGCAGGTACTTTAACTCAGCAAGGAACTGTGAATGGTATTATTTTCATAATTGCCTTCTCATGCTTTTCATTGTTGGTATAAGTATATGTTAATTATTCTGTGTATTTGTATATCACTATAAAATCATTATTTATTCATATCCTGTATTTTCTTTTTATTTTGTCAGAGATGGATGTTCCATTGCTGTTACAAAAGCTATATTTGGAGAAGTCTTTAAAAGACCTTTTTTAATGAAGACGATATGCATTGTATTAATTATTGTAACCATCCTACTGATTTGTTTTGAAACTCTTTCATTGTTATTTTATCTTTTTTTCTCATTAAAATGAAAAAATAAAGGACCTTTTTATACTTTATTCCAGTTCAAATATTGTAGGCACTTTAATTCAGCAAAATAACTGAACGTAGTACAATAGTCCACAATAGAAGTGGGTCAACAGCAGGACTGGCAATGTCAGAAGTTGTTGACTTGAGCCTTTTACAACTCAGCATATTGATATAGCATTATTTTTTATACCTCGTGGTTATACTTCTCTGCTGGATGGTTAAGACCAAGGTAAAGTGAGACCTATGTAACTAAAAATGTAACTTTTATATTTGACAAAGTCAGTCAAATCCCCTCAGGATTTACACTGAAACCATATACAGTACCTTGTAGATCTTTTGTCAGTGTCAGCCATCTGGATGAGTCACAGCCATCGTTTGACAAATTTGCTCTCTGTGAAAGCCTGAGAGAATTTTTTTTCTCTTTAGGTGACTCTCCATAGATACACTACACATTGTCAAGCACTTTACTCTGTGTCCCCATAATCTCCTTGAACAGAAAATTTGGGACACCACTGAGTTATAGGATGTCACAGCATAGGTTCTCTTATGTTGTGAGTCCATACAGACCTTGAAGGGCTAGGGCCAAAATATTGGCTATCCTTGTAGCCTTTCTATTTCTGTAAGTTTTGGTCCACAAATATTAGTTGTTAACCCTCCAGAAGAGAAGTTTAATGATATTATTAACCTATAACAGAGGCAGTTGAGCTTAATATGACTATGCATTAATATCAAATTCCTTAGACATATCATGGAACTGCTATTTTCCAACAATTATGAATATTCTAAACATAATGTCTCTATAGAATGTGAAAAATCATTACACATTTTTACACAGTAATTTAGAAATAAAACCTTATAGAACGTTGTAGCAGGACAATGCAATGAATTTTTTTCTTGTATCTTGTTTTCTTTTATTACCTTTTTAAAAAATGAACATTTACTTAAGAGAGAGAATAACAATTATTGATATGATATTAGAAGCAATACACATTTAGAGGACCAGAATGATAGGTATTCCAATCATGGCTTTAGTATTACATATTGCTATCCTCAGCATAGTTACTTAGTTCACAGATACCATCATATATAGTTAGTAAAAATGAGAATTTTACCAACTAGCAGCTAGTTTAAAAACCTGATAGCAATTTTTAGGACCATTGCTGTAACTATTTTGTTCATACAAATGCATGGTTTTGCCCCTGCTATGTTTCTTAACTTTTCTCCTCCCTCTCTCTTTGTCATTTAATCATTAATTTCTTGCTTTCCATTAACTGTGTTATACCTTTCCATTTTTATTTCTTTTTTTGAGTTCTTACACTTGGGAGATTATGATGCTTACACATACACATCTGGTTTATTTCAGTTATGAGTGTATCTTCAAGTTGCATCCATTTATATATGAAGATTCGAGTTTAGTTTTTTTTTTTATAGCTGAGTAATACTCCATTGTATACAAATACCACATCTTTTTCAGCCATTCCTCAGGTGATGGGCATTTAGGCTATTTCCAAGATTTGAATATCATAAATTGTGCTGCTATAAACATAGGCACACATACATCACTATGATATGATGTTTTCAGTTCTTTTGGGAAAATTCCTAGTAGGGGAAAGCTGGATTGAATGGGATTTCTAGTTCTAGTTTTCTAAGGAGTCTCCACACTGATTTCCATAATAATTGCACCAATTTATATTCCCACCAGCAGTTTTTTCCCTGCATCCTCTCCAATAGTTGTTATTGGTTCATTTCTTTATGATAGCCATTCTTTCTGGGGTGAGATGGTATCTCAGTTCTTTTTAAGTTGCGTTTCACAGATGGCTAGTGATGTGGAGCAATTTTTCATGTATTCTTGTAGTATTTCTTGTCCTAAGAAGTGTGTATTCATCTCAGATCCCCTTTTCTGGATTGGGTCTTTAAATTTTGGGTTCCTAATGTTTTTTAGTTCTTTATAAATTCTAGAAGGAGGGTCTTTGTTTGAGTTCTTATTATTTAATAATTTTTTCCAAACTTGTGGGTTGTCTTTTCACTTTGTTGATAATTTGTTTTAACATGCAAAAACTTCTTAATAAGAAGAGGTCTCAGTTATTAATTCTTTCAAGCATTTCGTGTGCAGTTTGATTTTTGTTCATAAACTGCCTACCTCTATGCCTTCAAGATTTCCTTCTATATTCTCTTCCAGGAGATTTAGTGTTTCTGTTTTATTGTTTAGATATTTAATACACTTTGACTTTAGTTTAGTGCATAGTGATAGACCTAGGTAAAGTTTTTGCTTTTGATATATAAAGAGCCAGGTTTTCCAGCACTATTTGTTTTTTTATATTTTTTTTATTTTTATTACATTTAATAAGAAATAAGAATGTGACAGTTACAAAACATGTTAGTAAGTACATTTCCAAAATTTGATACAATGCATATTGTTGTCCTCCTATTAGTTATACAGAGCACAGGGTGTAGACAGTATAATTTTTCTAATCTTAATAGTACAATTTTTTTTTCATTGAAGTAAGAGAAAGTAGTTGTATATATAATCTAATGTTCGATAATCACAGTGGGTTATTGATAAAACTGGCAATGGTGGAAGCTGTTGATTTAAGCCATTTCCAGCTCAGCACTCTAATCTAGCTTTTCATTTTATGCCTTGTCGTTAAACATTTCTGCTAGGTGGTTGAGGGTAAGTTTAAGCAAGACCTGTATAGCAAAATATGGAACTTTTGTATCTCCCAAAGTCAGTCAGATCCCCTCAGGATTTACTTTGGAACCATGTACAGCTTTGTAGAACTGTCCTCAGTGTCAGCCATCTGGATGATTCAAGGCCATTGCTTGGCCAGTTTGCGCTTTGTGGAAGCCTGAGGGGATGTTTTCTCTCTAGGTGACTCTCCTTAGACATAGTATACATCTTTAATTCCTTTCCTGTGTAGCTCCATAATTTCCTTGAACAGAAAATTTGGGAAACCACTGAGTTACAGGATGTTACAGTAGAGCTTCTCTCTGTCCTGAGTTCACACTGACCTTGAAGGGCTAGAGGCAAAATACTGGCTATCCTTGTAGCCCTTCTTTTTCTCCAAGTTGGTCTATAAATTTACATTCTTAACCCTCCAGAAGAAAAGCATAATGATACTCTATAACATAGGTACTTGAGCATAACATCACTGACTTTCTGAGTATCAAGCATCTTAGACTTAACTTGGAATTGCTATTTTCTATCAACCATTGATATTCTAATAAATCTCTGTAGAATGTGATAAAATCACTTACACATTTTTACACAGACATTTAGAAATCTAAGTATATATAAAATTGTAGCCGGTCAATCCTATGACATTTGTCCTAGTCTCTTACTCTCATTTAATACCCTTTTTTGTTTTCTTGTAACTCAACCATTTACTTGAGAGAGAGTACAGCAGTATCTGAAATTAAATTAGAAGCAGCACATATCTAAAAGACCAGAATGACAGGCATTTCAAGCATATTGCTATCCTCAGCATCAAAATATTTTGGAGGTTCTTAAGACCATAATCTTTGCCCCTGCCATGCTTCCTATCTTTTCTGCTTGCAGTCACTTATTGTTTAACCCTTAAGTCCTTGATTTCCATTCAGCTGTGTGATGTCTCTCCATATTTTTTTTCTTCTTTTGAGTTCTTACACTAGGGAGACTATACGGTATTTACATGTGTAGGTCTGGTTTATTTCACTTATGAGTATATGTTCAAGACGCATCTATTTATATATGAAGTCTTCTATTTTATCATGCTTTATAACTGAGTAATATTCCATTGTATAATGGAAATACCACATCTTTTTCATCCATTCTTCAGATGATGGGCATTTTGGTTGTTTCCAAGATTTGGCTGTTACAAATTGTGTTTCAGCACTATTTGTTAAAGAGGGTATCCATCCAGTAAGCATGTTTGGCCCTTTTGTTGAAGATAAGATGCCTGAGTATGTTTATAGTTGCATTTGCATTTTCTAATTTATTCCATTGATTCTCAGGTCTACTTTTTAATACCATGCTGATTTTATCACAGTAGTTTATGGTAATATTTCAAGTTAGAACTTGTAATGCTTTCTGCCTTGTCTTTGTTCCCCAGGATTGCCTTTACTGTTATAGGTGTTTTCTGATTCCAAATAAATTTTAGGAATGATTTCTCTAGGTCTGTGAGGTATGTTGGTGGTATTTTGATAGGGACTGCATTAAATCTGTAGAACAATTTTGAGAGTATGGTCATCTTCACAATGTTGGCTTTTCCTATCCAGGAGCAATGAATATCTTTCCATTTTTCAAAAATTTTCTGTGATCTCTTTTTTTCAGAATACTATGGATTTCAGTGAATGAATATTTACTCCCTTATGTAGATTAATTCCTTCTTTAGTTAGATCATTTCATTTTCTGTGATACTATTGTAAACATATTGTTTTGCTAATTTCCATCTCATTGTGTTTGTTTTCTGTGTAGAGTAATTCTATTGACTTTTGGACATTGACTTTATATCCTGCTATGCTACTGAATTTGTGTATTAATTCTAGTAGCTTGTTGGTGAAGTTTTTCGGTCTTCCAATTATATTATCATGTCATATGCAAATAATGATACTTTACCTGCTTCTTTACCTATTCTTATTCCTTTTATTTCTCTCTCTTGTCTAACGTTTGTAGCTAATGATTCCAGAACTATTTTGAGTAGGAGTTGTGATAGAGGAACATCTTTGTCTTGTACCAGATCTGTGAGTAAAATATTTCAGTTTTACCGATTTAGAATTATGTTAGTTATTCGATTATCATAGATGGCCTTTATCAGATTGAGGTAGAAACCATCTATTCCAATTTTTTGTATGGCTTTGAACATGAATGAGTGTTAGATGTGTCAAAAGCCTACTCTGCGTAAATCAAGATGATCATGTGGTTTTTGCACTTGGCTCTATTGATATAACATATTACTTTTTTCTTAGTGTATTACATTCATGTATTCGCATATGTTGAAGCATCTTTGCATCCTTGATATCAATTCTATCTGATCACAGTTTATAATCTTCTTAATTATTTGCTGCATTCTAATTGTGAGGATTTTATTGAGAATTTTCGCATCTATGTTCATGAGGGAGATTGACCTGTAGTTCTCCTTTTTAGTTACATTTCTCTCTCTCTCTCTCTCTCTCTCTCTCTCTCAATCAGTATAATGCTTGCCTCCAGGAATAATTTTGGAAGGATTGTTTCCATTTCATTTTCATTGAAGAGTTTGAGGGTGTTGGGATTATATCATTTGTAAATTTCTTGTAGAATGCAACTGGACTTTTCTTTGTTGATAGGTTATTATTATTATTATTATTATTATTATTATTATTATTATTACCTTTTGCATTTCACTGTGTGTTATTGAGTTTTTGAGAGTTCTTATATCTTCTTTATACAGTTTTGGTAATTTGTACCTTTCTGGAGATCTGTCCATTTCTTCTGTGTCTTCAATTCCATGAGAGTAAAGATTCTCAAAGTAGCTACTGATGATCTCAAAATCTACTGGCTCTGTGGTAATTTCTCCCTTTTCATTACTTATTCCTTGAATTTGAGTTTTCTTTCCTCTTTTTGATGCGATGAGCTAGGAGATAATCAATTTTATTTAATCTCTCAAAGGACCAGCTGTTTGATTTGTTAATTCTTTATATTGTTTTCTTTGTCTTGATTGCATTAATTTCTCCCTGATATTTATAATATCCTCCCACCTTTGGACTTTGAGTTTGGTTTGCTCCACTTTTTCTACAAGTTTGCAATGCAGAATTAGCATATTTATTTCTTTTGATTCTGGTTTCCTAATTTGTGAGCTCAAAGTTATTAATTTCCCTCTAAGAGCTACTTTTATTGCATCCCATACATTCTGATAAATCATGCTTGAATTTTCATTGAATTGTAGATATTGTTTAATTTCATCTGTAACCTATTGGTTTGCTAAGGAGGATATCGTTTAATGTATGGAGTTCTGTGGTTTCTTTTGTCATTTATTTTTTTCTTGTGTGGTCTGATTATATGCATAGGATCATTTCTGTTTTCTTGCCTATGCCTAATCATGACCTATGGATTGGTTTGTGGTCTATTTTAGAAAATGTCCAATGTGCAACTGAAAAAAAATGTGTATTCAGATGTGGTTGGGTGGAACATTCTGTATATGTCCATTAAGTCATTTGTTGAAATCTGGTTATGTTCTTCTACTTCTTTGCTAATTTTTTATTTGCTTGACTTGTCTTTTGGGGATAAAGTGGTGTTAATGTTCCCTGTTAAGATTGTGGTATTGAATATTAGATTTTTCATGTCCGTTATGATTTGTACTGTATAGTTGGGTGCTCTTGCGTTTGGTGCATATGTATTTATGAGTATTACCTCTTCCTCTTGAATTTATCCCCTATCCAGTATGTAGTGGCCTTCTTTATTTTGTTTGATCATTCTTGGTTTGAAGTTGAGACTGCCTGCAAAATGCATTGCTACCCTTGCTTTTTTCTTACGTGTTGAGCTATGAGGTACTGTTTTCCATCCTTTGAATTTCAGCCTATGAATTTCTTTTTGAGTTAAGTGTGTTTCTTGTACACAGTATGTTGTTGGATTTTTCCTTCCTATCCACCCTCCCTGTCAGTCTATTTCTTTTAATTGGTGAATTCAGCCCATTTACATAGATAATTGTAATTGAGATGTGTTGACTTACCATTGATATGTTATTTACTTCTTGTTGTATATCTCTTTTTCTCCTGTGTTTAATTGTTTGTCCTATTTAATAGGCTCTGTCCATTCCAATTCATTGAGTTCTTGTCATTTTTGTTCCTCTCTCGAATATCTTTTAGCTGTCTATATAGGGTTGGCTTTGTCATTATGATATTTTTTAGTTGTTCTTTGTCATGGAAGTATTTCACCTATCCATCAAACTTGAAGCACAGTTTTGTGGGGTATAGCAGTCTGGGCTGGAATTTGTTTTCATGGAGGACTTGAAGTACTCTGCTCCATGCTCTTCTTGAGTTGAGAGTTTGTGAAGTGAAATCTGCCATTATTCTGGTAGTTTTCCTTTATTTTTAAAAAAGATTTATTTATTTATTATTTCAGAACCTTTATTTGTTTATTCACTCATTTTTATGGCCAGCTCAGCCCTCCCTGAGGGCAGGGCTGGCACAGCATGTGGTGCCGGGGGATCGAACCGCAGTCCCTGAAGCCGCCCAAGCTTTCCCAAGCAGGCGCTTTAGACCACTGAGCCATTCCGCTGGGCCCCTAGTTTTCCTTTAAATATGATCTGTTTTCTTTAGCTAGTTTAGTATATTGTTCTTGTGCTAGGTTTCTGGAATCTTGATTATTATATGTCTGGGTATGTTTTTAATTGGGCTGATGTTATTTGCAGTTCTATATGCTTTAGTTACCTGAATATTACATTGTTTTCCCATATTTGGGAAGTTTTCTTCTATTACTTCTGCCTATATTCTTTTAATATAATTTTTATTGCCTCCTTTTTCATTGATGCCTATTAGTCTCACATTGTTCATCTTTCCATCATCTTGCTGATGCTGATTTATTTTTTCCTTCGTCCTAGTTCTTTTTAGGAGATCTTTTCTTCCTTTCTACTAGCTGCAATGATGTCTTCAAGATCTGAAACACTGTCTTCACTTTCATTCAAATGGTTTTGCCAGTTTGTGATTGAGATTTTAATTGCCTGTATATGTCTTTGAATGTGCTTCATTTGTTCTGTTTCTTTCCTATATTACTCATTGAAGGATTTGATCATCTTTATATTCCCTATTTTTTATCAGTGTCTTCTTTAGGAGCATTTATTAATTCTTTCATTATAATTATCATTTCTTTTTTATTTCAGTGATTATTTCTGATCTGATTTCCTCTATACCTTTCTACAGTCGTTTCTTTACTTCAGATGCTATTATTTCAGAAATTTCAACTGTGTGATTCCCAATTTCTTCTATGCTAGTGGCTCCTGCATTTGTTCTGGGTGGATGTCAATAGATCAATAGATCCTTCAAGCCTGAGGATCTATTCTGCTCCTTCTCTTTGTCATTTTGTATAGTACTTTGTTGTCTAGCTTTGATATAGTTATAACTCTAGCACCTCCTGAAACTCTTGCTGAAGAGAGATTATGTGGTTAGGGCAGTTATATTTTTGTATTTCCAGAATTACAATTAAGAACATTAATAATGGGTAGTAATATTTAGCAGTTGACAAACTTTTGTAACTAGTGATTCAATGTTTTAGGTAGTAAGAACAAACATTATGTCTGCCTAGCTCAGCAAATATTAAATTGAGATTTGTATTTAAGTTAGTTTCCCAAAGTTCTGCCTGATCACCTCCTCTTCAGGTACTTGGGGTCTTCCAGGCAGACTATTTCACCCTAGTTACCTATCACCTCCTCTCGTTTAGGAGAGGGGATGCTCTCATTGATCAGGTTCTAGCAAAGTGTCTCAGCTTACTGGGTCTGGATCTACCAACTTTGAACTTGTCCAGATGTTCCTAGCTTGGGTCTGGCTTCTGTTCTCAGCCTGTTCCTCCTGCATCCCCATGGAAGTGAACCTGCTGTCTCTCTCTTGCAAGATATTGTGCTCCTTGATTAACTGGGAGGTTTTGGCCTGTGGCCTTTCTAAAGGGACTTGTGCTGGAGAGTTTCACACCGGGCCTGTCTGATGGAGGAGTTTCCTGTAAGTATGTAGTTGGTCCCACACACTCCAGCCCTGGGCTGTGTCTGGAGTGGCTCGGCGGACATGGCAGAGCAGAAGGTCTCACATATATGCTTGTCCTGGGCTGGGTCTAGAGATAAAGATTTAAATATTAAAACAGAAATGTTAAATTGACTGGAACATAAAATACTTGAAGATATATAGGTATAGGAAAGGACTTTTTAAACAGAACCTAAAATGCACAAGAAATAATGGCAAGAATTAAGACATGGGACTATATCAAATGGGAATAAGAAATTTTTGAGCAAAATCAATCAGAATGAAGAGGACCTACCGAGTACAAATAATTTTTTCCAGTTACTTCTTAGACACAACCTACTATCTAGAATAATCAAGTAAGTCAAAAAATTAAACCAGAGAAAATTAAAATTTATTCAATAAATGGGAAAGATAAAAAGGCAGATACTAGGGCTCGGCAGGATGACTCAGTGGTCTAAAGTGCCTGCTTAGGAAAGCTTAGGCGGCTGCAGGGACTGCAGTTCGATCCCCAGCACCACATGCTGCACCAGCCCTGCCCTCAGGGCAGGCTGCGCTAGCCATAAAAAAAATAAAAATAAAAAATAAACAAACAAAAGTTCTGAAACAAGAAAAATAAAATAAAATTCTTTTTTAAAAAAGGCAGATACTTTAGAGAAGAAGAAGCACAAATGGTCAACAAATTACTCAATATTGCTGGCCATTAGAGGTGTAAATTAATACAATGCTAAGATTCCATATTACCCCAGACAGTCTGTGAGAAGGGAAACAATATAAATGCTGGTCAGACTGTGATTAAAAAGGAATTTGCTGTAATTGGTGGGAACATGATCTGGTACAACCATTTTGGCGATTTTTAAATGAGCTAAATTAGAAATTCCATATGATCTAGTGATTCCACTGCTAGGTATCTTCTCCAAAAATTTTAGACATCGTAATGCAGAAACATATGCCTTCCAATGTTTATAGCTGCACAACTTGTAATAGCTACAACTGGGAGATGACCTACCAATATTTATTTATTAATCAATAAAGAAATATGGTATGTAAGAATAATGGAATACTACCCTGCTATAAAGAACTTCTGATTTGAGACACTTGGAGGATAATGAATATACCTAGAAAATAAAATATTGAGTGAAATATACCAGATACTCAAGTTCAAATTCCATATGGTTTCACTCATTCGGGTGTGGCAAAGTATAAACAAAGAGGACACTAAAGATTGGATAGAAGGGGACATGGACATGAGTCTCTCCAGCAAGGAAGTGGTCTAAGGGAAAAAGTATGAAGGGTGAGAAGCAAAAGAGGATGTGAGTAGGATAAAGATAGTCCATGTATAGAAATTTAATAAATTCAATTAATGTAAACATTATATGACATAAGATGAGCAAAGATTAATGATATGATCAAAAATGAAAAATAGAATAGGGGGACTGAAATAAGAGGGAGAGAGGAAAAGGGAGGGGGGAATTAAGAAAAGAAAAAACCATGTTATGTACATATATCCATTACCCAACTTTATGAACTGCAAACATGTACTAATACAATAAAATAATTAAAAAAGACAAATATCTGAGGTTCTTATTTATGATTTTGTTCCTCAGAATCAATTCCTACTACCAGGTGTATTTAGATATAATAGTCAAAAGTCTAGATATCACTCCAGAAAAAAAATATTCCATCTTTCTCTCCAGAATCTGGCATCAGATTGTTCAGGTCTATGTTCACTTGCGGTGTAGATTTTGAGAGCTGAGTGTACTTCTTCTATGACAAGTATAAGGCAAAGGTATCTTCTCAGTTATGTGTCCAAGCTAAAAAGGGTCAATGCTACAGAGATGAGGGATAGAGTAGTTGTTATCAGAGTCTGGGAAGGATAGAAAGGGTAGGAAGAGAAAGAAGCTAAGATGTGCAGCGATGCAGTTGGAGGGGAGGAATAAGTTCTGTAATGTGGTAGGATAACAATGGCTAACAACAATGAAACATTGAAACATATATATATATATATATATATATATATATATATATATATATATATATGTTGCTACCAGAAATTGAACTCAGGACCTTGTGCTTGCTGGGCAGGTGCTGTGCCCTGAGCTATATCTCTGGCCCTCAATGAAATATATTGTTCAAAATATACCAGGAAGGATTTTGAAGTGTTCATTATGTAAGGAAATAACAAATGTTTGAGGTGATTGCTACACGTTATCCTGATCTTATCATTTTACATTTTATGTACTTATTGAACCTCATGAAATGGATAATTATGTGTCAAAAATAAAAATAAATGTAAGTAAACATGGATGGTTTATTGTGATTGTTGAGAATGTGAAGATGTGTTGAGGACAAAATTAAAAAAAAATCAATTGAGTGATGTAGGATATTTAAAATAAAGATAGTGTTTAAAATAGTTTGATAGAAATAAAAATTTGTTAAAAGCAGTTCTCTATCAAAATTGAGTATTGATATTGTATATTTATAGCTTGTGCTGGCTGAATGAGAAATGATGATACCTTGAGATTTGGAAACTGGGATAGGAGAAAAAAGAGGACAGGTGGGTGACCTAAATTTCATTTAAACACTACTGACTGAAGTAATGAATGGATGATTTAGATTTCATGAGATAAATAAAATATCCATAATAATAAATGTATAACTGATTTTAATTCACAGAATGCAGGCAAGTTGAATTTTATTCTTATTTGAAATAGGAGGTGTTTAAAGTCACCATTTCATTTGACTTTTTCTATGCTATACCATTTTAAATGTGCCAACTACACTGAAAAAGAAAATGACTCCAGGGAAGTTTGAGTGACTGAGAAAGCTTTGCGACTAGTATTGTGGCAGCTTGAGAAGTTAGAAGACGTTAGTCAAATTTTCTTAGAAAGGAACATATTCTTGGTCATTAGATGGCTTAGTAGTGACTTTCATCATAGTGTCATTATGCTTATATTCTCCCTAAAAAAATTATGCATTATCATAACACACTCCTTTTGTAGTCCTTGACACTTAAAATATCTTTGAGATAGAAAGCTGTGTTTTACTTTTAGTAAAGTGATAATTATTGAAGCGAAGTAGGTCAAACAATATTGTATACAGTACAAATGACCTGCAAATCTTCTTATGCATTTTCTTCATATTGATATATTCCATCTATGAGAACAAAAAATTTTAAAAAGCAAAATTTTTCTTTATCTTTTAAAGACTAAAACCTGAACCACAAACCAGGAATACTCTATGTTCTGAGGACAAAAGTATATTATTTCTCATGATTATGAAGCATCATATCTTTTGTTTGTGTTTTTGGCTATTGAGACATGGCCTTTTGATGTAGTTCTGGATGAGCATGAGCTCACTATGCAATGCAGGCTGGTCTTCAACTTGCAGCAACCTGCTGACTCACTCCTCTGAGTACTGTGTTCATATGTATTCATCACCATTTTTTGTTTCACTACTTAAGAACACTTATGATGCACAGAGACTATTCTCTCCCCACATTTACTTATTCTGCCTACATTTTGTCTTGTTAGAGCATGATGTCTATCTCTAGAAAGGTCAAACACTGTTTCATCTATGACTAATGCTCTAGAAAGCATATTTTGCAAAAGTCAAGTGTTTTCCCTTAGGGCTCTGAAACCAGCAGATACCATAGGCTTATTGGATTAGTCCTGGATTATCTGTCAAGTGACTATAGAAAGGAAGAAAGAATTATTCTGGGCCTTTTCATCTTAGAGTTGGGACTTTTATCTTCTAATCCATATTGTGACAGTAAAAGATGCTGGGGAAATATCACAATATATTTCATGTCTGCAAATTTATTTTTATGATTACCCTCTGGAACTGAATATTCATCGCTTAATTTTTCTTTTTTTTTTTTGTGGGACCAGGGTTTGAACTCATGACCTTATAGTTCCCAGGCAGGCACTTGTGCCTCAGAGCTATCTCCCCAACCCCACATCCCTTAGTTTTGGTTATTGAAATACTCTCATTTGTTTCATGTGAATCTTTTTTACTTTTGGAGTGGTCTGTAGGAATTTTGTGGAAAGGTTTTGCTCTTTAATTCCTCTGTGACTTACAAATTTGGGCTCAGAATATAAACAGCAGATTGTTATTGCCTATTCTTTTTTTTTGCTGTTTTTTAATTTAATATTTTTATTGTATAAATTTAACAATGGTTATATTACATATTTTCATCATCAGATCAGTTTAGATTAAGTTATTGCCTATTCTTAATGAGCCAAAGACAGATTTCTTATTATTACGTTATTGATCATTAACATTTCACATTATATTATTTGGTTTCATCTTAAAATGGTACTGACTTCAGAAAAAACTCTTAGCATCCAATTTAATCAGACAATAGCTTTGCTTCTTATGCCTTAAGTAAATGCAGTTATAGAAGAATGATGACTGTCTACAAAATTATATTAAATTGCAGAGATATTCGCAGCTGTGCAGAAACTGTTACTCTAGCTCTGGAGTACTTAATGAATATTTGGTTTTAAGGCTCTCTAGTTCATAGTTGCTTATTCATTGGAAAATTGAAAAAAATTTCTAATTTTTATAATGATTTTATCAGTTATCAATATTCTTTTTAACTCTTCTGAGAAAGGATAGTCAGTGAAGTATTTCATAAAAGAAAGTTAAACTTTGTGTGGCTTTAAATTTGAATATTGAATTTGTAATTCCAAGTGATTTGGAATTACGGCTTTCTCAGGTTCCTTCTCATATTAGCTCTATTTTGTTTACTTTGCTTAATGTAACTTCTAAATAAATAATGAATTATCAGCTTTTCTAAAATATTAATATTTTGAATTACAGAAAAATTGATTATTGAACTGTACCTCTTGAGAGTGTGGATTAGGTGTTAGATGGACTGTGTAAAAACCCTAACTGAATTATAGTAAGTACAAGTTTAATAGCATTGCACAAGTTATTTAAGTTCTCTGAGACTCAGTTTTCTCACTTTAAAAATTATGATATTAAAACTGTCTATATCATAAGATTCTTATGAGAGCATAAGATTGGTTCAGTTTCATTTCAGTATATGAGTTGTAGTCAAAATATCGCCATAGATTTGGAGAGTGAGAGTTGGAAAATATCTGTTTGATCATTACTGAATGGTGACTACTCCCAAATATCACTTAAGTCAGTATAAGATAGATGCCTGACGTATTGCAAGTATACAAGGGCATCTTTTAAGTGAAATCAATCATTTGCATAAGGATAAACATCACATGTTTTCATTTATATAAGAAAGTAATATAGGCGGGGGTGGTGGCGCACGCCTGTCATTCCAGCACTCAGGAGGCTGAGGCAGAAGGATCAGTGCAAGTTCGAGACCAGCCTGGGCTACAAAAATGAGCTCAAGGCCAGCCTGAGCTGCATAGCGAGACCCTGTCTCAAAAACACACAAAAAAAAAAAAAAAAAAAAAAGAAAGAAACTAACAGTCAGCATAAAGATAAAAATAAAAGACAGAGAATACAAAGTAGGGAGATAGGTCTTTCTCAAATGGGAAGGGGAGGAAGTGATAGAGAGAGGAGGGAAAAAGTAGAGCGACAGGGCAATTGGGACGTGCTACATGCATGTGCCACCTTCACACCAGAATGGAAGCATTACTTACCACATATGTACAGAAAAGTAAAAGGGGGTGTCTCAGTTACTCTCCTCTCATCATCGGGACAAATATCCCACACCCAAAGTGAAGGAAAGAAAGGTTTATTTAGCTCACAGTTACTGGAAGTGTCAGTCCATACTCAGGCGGCTCAAGGTTGCATGGCATAGCACACAGAGCAACTTTCACGGTGGCAGCAAAGGGTAAGAGCAAAAGGAAGGAGCAACAACAACCTTGGCAACAGACTCAAAGTCTGTCTCCCTTACGTTGCATTCGGGCTCTCAGGCCCAGGTTGAGTGTAGCACTCACACCCATAATCCTAGCAGCAATAAAACCCATAATTCCAGTGGATCATGAGTTAATTTCAAACTCTAGAAGTCCCCACCCCATGACTGCATGAGGCTTTGGGGGGACAAGTAGACACAAACGCTAACAGGGACAAGGAGAGGCATGAAGGGATGATGGAGGGAAGGGAAAGGAAATGAAAGAAAAGGAATTCTATGCCACATCCATGTACTGATAAATTAAAATTTTAAAAAAAGAACAAAGAAGTTTTTTTTTTTTTTTTTTAAATTTTAGAATCTAAAGGAGCAAATGTAACAGACAATTACTGGATTCGAAGCAGATCTGGAAAGTAACAAAAACCAAAGGGATTCTCTCTCTCTCTCTCTCTCTCTCTCTCCCTCTCTCTCTCTCTCTCCTATCTTCCTATCTGTCTCCTCCTCTCTCTTACTGAACTCATTGAACTCTCTTATTGTAGGCTGGGAGGGTACTCTGCTAAATGTGTATGCGTGTGTATGTACTTCATTATTTTCCATTTTACAGAGCTGCCCCACATGACATTAAATATTTTTATCAAGTCAAGTGTCCAAAGAGATTGGTTGGACTTGAGGAGAAATAATAATTTAGCTGGACAAAATCAGGTAACCACCCTTGTCCCATTAGTTAACTCAAGTAACAGGGTTAGGCAGCTCTCTGCCTACTCAGTAAGGTGTGTTCCCATATTTCCTGCAACAGACACAAAATGGGAGAGAAAATTCATTAACAGATACCTATTACCATATTTTGAAGAAGGACTTGAAAACTTAACAAAAGCTGCAAAAAGTAAAGCAAGGAATATCTATTAGGTAATCTCACAATTCATTTATTTTCAAGGTGAATGACTTATCTTCAATGATTACCAACTTATATGTTCTCTTAGCTCTACTTTAGCACATAATACAGATGATGGTAGTTTTTTTTTTTTTTTTTTTTTTTTACCTGCCTTTAATATCCTAGAACAAGAGAAAAAGATGAAATAGTTTTTCATCTTTAGAAACATGGGTCCTATTCAAGTTTAACATCCTGAAAATCCACTTAAGATTTTCTAGAGGGGCTGGCCAGATAGCTCAGCCGATGAAAGCGCCTGCTTAGTCAGAGCACAGTGGCTGGGGGTTTGAACCCCGGTGTGCTGTGTCACACCCACCCGAGGGGCACACTGAGATGGTGATTGAGACTGGGCATGATGGTGCATGCCTGTAATCCCAGTTATGGGGAGGCTGAAAACAGGATAATGACAAGTCCGACCTGCATAGACTCTGTACACCTTGCAGACCCTGTCCTAAATTCATTCAAAAAAATATTTTTGAGGATGAGTGAATGATATAATTGAGATAAACAAATATTTAGTCGAGTTTTTCTTTAATATTAAAGAAGATAACAAGATTAGAAGGTGGTCCAGTGGTAAACAGCAAAGAAAGAACCTCGCTGAGTATTGTCAAGTGGTTGCTGAAACATAGCACTGTGGGACGACAGGAAGAAGTGATTCCTCTGGACACAGAAAGGAACTGAGGTGTGAATTGAAGACCATGGAGAGAGCAAAGAGAGAAACATCAAAAAGAAGAAGGACATACCCAGAGGCACCTTTTCCTGAGGTGGGAAATACTTCATGAGTGGAGAGGTCTATATCTGCCAACAAAAAGCCAGTACTGGTGACCACAAAGGCCTCCAAGAAGAGGTGCAGCAGTGGTTATGAAAGACTGCACTAACTACCTCTGAGTGTCAAGGTAGGTAGTCTTGCAAGGCTGTCATCTTGCAAAATACCAGTTGGTCAGGAACCATTTTGGAGAGGGCGCTACAGAGCTCCGAACTCAGTGCAGCTGCTGGCTCCACCTGCTGGCTCCCATCTGGGCTCATGCCCAAGGAAGGTGCACTGGTGGCTGCAAGCCCCCAGAGGGTGCAGGCTCACTGAGCTTGTTCACTAAAATGTGAAAGGGCTACCTCTGGCTTTTGGGAATAAATCAACATTGACTAGTACACTATTTCTGTACATTGTTTGCCAGTAACAGCAAATACAAACCTAGAAGTAGGCTCCTTATCTTTCCTTGCTATTGTAGTTTCCTTTTGTCTTTCTCTCTTTGTTTGAATTTGTAGTCATATAAGTGTGAATGGGGTGTCTAGGCTCTTTGTAATTGTGGTTCTATTGTGTTCTTTTTATCTCTTTATTTTTGCCCTCCAATCTTCTGCACTGGTTTCCAAAGTTAGCATGATACCCCTTTGTCCTCCAGTCTTACTTCTACACTCTTCTTCTACCACTTCTCTATGTTCTCTATAATTCAGTCTAAAATTTAATCCCTGAGGGAGAAAAAATAGACATACTAAGGACTTGAATACACCACATACAATTTTGTGGTTTGTTTTAGATTTTGTTATATAATGACAAATCTAGTTCATACAGTTAAAGGTAGCCGATTAATGGTTAGTTCAGTTGATCATTTTCCAGGCTGTGTTTTATGTTCTTGTTATTGGTACCACTATAGCAAAAAGTGACATAATTGTTCTAAATAACTCTTTTTCGTAATGTTCCAAGACTGAGACTGACTAAGGGTCACAGAAAATGTTCTTACACAGTGCCAAAGAACCAGAGGCTTAGAGGGCTGGCCAGATGGCTTAGGGAACTAAAATCCCTGCTTAGGCAGAGCACAGGGACTGAGGTTTGATCCTTGGCACCACAAACCATGCCAGCTCCATCCCCAGAGCTTGCTGAGACAGAGATTGAGACTGGATGTGGTGGAGCACACATAATCTGAGCTCTTGGGAGGCCGAAAGCAGGAGGATTTCCATGAGTCCAGTCTACATGGTGAGACCCTGTGGAAACTGTAAATACATTAAAAAAAAAAAAAAAAAGAACCAGAGGCTGGGCCAACAAGCCCCAACAAATTGAAGAAATAGGATCCTAGAGGCCCCCTCAAAAACCAAAAATCAGCTATACCTGAAAGATAACTAGGACATTTAGTGATTTCTTAAGGGTTCTAAATACTGGCAAAAGACTAACCCACTATAGGCAATTTGCAAACTATACCCAGAAATTAAACTAAGAAAAAAGAAAGAAAACAAAATGAGGAAATACTTTAACAAGATGCAATTCTAAACATCACCAAAACAAACCCAGGGAGAGATGAGGTTGGACAATCTGAACACCACTCACTGGCAGTGGTAACAATGAAGCAATTGAATGAGGGACTAGAAAAAATAAAATCAGAAATAATTTCTCAGATAACTGCAGAGAAAGTGTCCATAAAAAAAACCATGCTTAGTAATTTTACAATAGATATAGACAAAAATATAGAGGAGATAAAGAAAATTATGGAATCCATGAGTGCCCAGCATAGGAAAGAAATGAAATCTATAAAGCAAATTCAAACAGATATGCAGGAAGACAAACATTCCATTGAAACTACTCACAGAAGAGTAAACCAATGTAAAGGCAGGATCTCAGATATAGAAGATGGCTTGAAACTAAAGACCATGAAAAGAAAGATTTCTTAAAAATAACAAGAGATTAGAAGAAATAAATACAATAGCTTCCAGATCATGCAAAGAAGAATAAGTTAAGATTCTTGCATAAATGAAAAAAGCAGGAGATAGCAATATCATCTATCTATCTATCTATCTATCTATCTATCTATCTATCTATCTCATCTATCTATCTCATCTATCTATGTATATCTATATAATCTATTTATATCTGTGTCTATGTCTAGGTCTATATCTATATCTGAATCTACATCTATATCTATATCTATATCTACTAATAGTGTTTAGAAAAGTTATCATGTCTGCATCTTGTACTCTGAACAACTACTTTGGAACACCAATATTCATTGTATTAATTATTGTGGCTGTTGTACTAATGTGTTTTGAAACTGTCTCATTCTGCTTCTTTCTTATTAAAATTAATAAAATTTTAAAAAAGAAAACTTAACAGGAATAGATAAATACTCTAACACTGCACCTTGATCATCTAGAAAAGGAAGGGCAAATGAAATCATAAGCCCAAAGACGGGAGGAAATTATAATGATTAGAAGAGAAATTAATTCAATTGAGATGAAGAAAACAATACAAAGAATTAACAAATAAAAAAGCTGTTTCTGTGAAAAATTAAATAAAGTTGAGAAGCCCTAGGCAAGCTTATCAAAAAGAGGCAAGAAAATACTGAAAATGAAGCAATAAAGAATGAAAAGGGTGACATTGCCACTGACTCATTGGAGATTCAGAGGACCACTAACAGCTACTTTGAGAAGCTATACTCTCTCAGAATTGAAGACACAGGTGAAATGGACAGATTCCTAGAAAGGTACAATTTACCAAAACTGAATTAAGAGGATATAAGAATGCTCAATAATCTAATAACAGCCAGTGAAATACAAAGTGTAATAAAAAACCTACTGAGGCGTTTGTTTCCTTGTCAGGGTCAAGCCGAGCTGAGGTACTTAAGAGGAATCTGCCAGATGTCAGGATTTCAGAAGTGACAATAAATTGCAGCTTTCAGTCAAATCTGTAGGCAAGCCAACTGACAGACCCAGTAAACCACCGAAACTGACCTGTTAAGAAACATGATACACATACTGGGAAAAACCTGCTCTTCCTCACAAAGGGTAGAACAATGTTACACATTAAAAACTCTTACTCCTTTGATGCTCCCTTGTACTTTATTCATTTTGCATCCTCGGATTATGAGGAAGACACAGAAAACATAAAGGCATGGTTTGAGGAGAAGGCCAATATGTTCCTTGGGGAAAAGGGGTCAGGAGAGATGGTGTTGAGCAAAACTCCCTTGCAGAAAGCAAATCTTGCAACCAGTTGAGAACATTTACTATAAAGAGGCAGAAAACATAAATATTATGGAATATTCCAATTCATCAGATACTTGTTGAGGTAGTCAAATCAAAGAATACCCTAGCCCAACCTCAAAGGATATCTTTTAGACTCCTTGCTTAGAAGGATTGGAAGAGGAACAAAATGAAACAAAACAAAACAAAACAAAACAAAACAAAACAAAAACACCCTGTTCCCAAGAAAGCATGGAGCTATGTGACTTCTGTAATCAGTAAAGTTCCACCTTCCAAAAAAGTGAAAGTTTGCAAATTCAAAGCACTAGAAGTAGATCTCAGAATTGAAGGTGGGCCTGTCTTGCTGAAGAGATCCCCTGTGAAAGCACCCACTCAGCCTGTTGACATTGATTTGGAAGTTGAGAGAAGAATCCAGGAGCAGGGGTCAGAGAAGAAACTGAAAGATATCACTTTGAATTTCATGCCAGACTTTGCCCTCTGAGGCTTCAGGAGGAGCTATGCCTGCTCCTGAAAAGAAGGCCCTTCCACTCACCTTCCCCAAGTCTCCAACCTTTGCACAGAGGAACAGAATCTGATTGCCCACCAAAGAAGATGAGGTACCCAAGTTTAAGACACTCCCTGTACCTCCTTTTGATGGCATTAATCTGCCAGAGAAGAAGATAAAGAACCTGACCAAGTTCAGCTGTTTGATGTGGAGACTGACGCGATCAGTGCTATGGGGGCTCAGGCGTGGAATCTCCAGCTGGAGGAAGAACTGAGACCGCAGAAAGCAGCAGCTTGCTTCAAGGCTCATCCAAACACGGTCACCTCCCAGGAACCTCTTTGTTCCCAAGGGAGGGAAAAATCAGTTCCCGTTCAAGGACCTTTCCAGCTGGCCACTGAGAAGAGAGCCAAGGAGTGGCAGGAGTGGGAAAAGAGAACGGTGGAGCTGGAAGCCCAGAGCCAGTGGCTGGAGGCGGCCATGCAGCAGGCAGAGGAACGGAAGAAGGAGGAGCTGACTAGGCTCTGGAAAGACCTGGTGCACAAGGAGAATCCAGTATGTAAATTCCGGTCTGTGAAGATTAAGGCCAATGACCCGCTGCTGATGGTGCCCGTCTCTCCTAAGCACTGCCCTCGGGTCCACTGCTGAGCTAAGCTGGGAGCTGCTCGCTATGTCACAGCGGGCATGAGAGAATGACTTGTGCCCAACAGAGCACCCGGCCTGTGGTGCTCTGGTGGTTTTGGTGGTTTTCATACATTTTAAGGCAAAAATGAGACTCAACTATCTATGCCTTAATGACACTGTGGTGGGTTCTTTTAATGTCAGTTGATCCTTAATTTGAATTTCAAGTTTCTGTGTTAGCACAGTGCAATTTGTTTTACTCTTACCTCTTTCCTTCTGTTTGTTTATTTATTTACACATACACAAACACATTTTCAAAATATATTTTAAAAGATTAAATTTCAGGATATAGGGGCCCAGCAGGATGGCTCAGTGGTCTAAAGTGCCTGCTTAGGAAAGCTTGGGCGGCTGCAGGGACCGCGGTTACATGCCCGGCACCACATGCTGTGCCAGCCCTGCCCTCAGGGCAGGCTGAGCCAGCCATAAAAATAATAAATAAATACACAAAAAAACAAAAGTTCTGAAACAACAACAAAAAATAAAAATGAAATTATTTAAATAAGTAAGTAAATAAATAAATAAATAAATTTCAGGATATAAGTCATGGTTTAAATGAGGGTAGTCAGTCTATCAGATTCTTTCCTCCTATCCGCACCAAATGAGTGTATGGTTAAGAGCCTTGGGCCTGAGATGGGGAACCTCAGTAGCTGTCTGTGAGGAAGCCTGCATGCTGCCTGTGGACAGGCAGCAGCCACTTGACAAGCTTGCAGCAGAGGTGCTGAGGCCCCTTCCTTCCCCAGAGCTGATCAAAACATTGAGTACATTCTAGGACCAGGCTGTCTTCCTCTTCCTGGTTTTGTTATTGAATGTATTAAAATTTAAGCCCCCTTTTATGAATAAAACATATTGGGGAAATGGTGATTTGAAAGGTGGGCCTGGGGTCATTCCAAAAGCACAGGGTCCTTAGGGGGAAGAGCCTTGCAACTTGTTTCTATCCATAGAAGAGTATCACTGCACATTTTGTTAGGTGTCTTCTAGCAACCAACTAATTCTATATGTTATGCACATAGAGTGGACTTTCTGCAAATGAGCTTTTTACTTACCTGCTAACTGATCAGGTTGGCTAGGGGCTTATCATTTTTAGTTAATCTTTCAAAGGATCAGCCTTTTAATTTGTTAATTCTTTGTATTGTTTTTTATTTCAATTGCATTAATTTTGTGCTCTAATCTTCATAATTTACTCCCATCTTTGGGCTCAAAGTTTGGTTTGGTCTTCCTTCTCTACATGTTCAAGATGCAGGGTTAGGTATCTATTGGTTTCCATTCTGTTTTCCTAATGTGTGAATTCATAGCTAGAAATTTCCGTCTAAGAATTGCTTTCATTGCATCTCATAAATTCTGATAAGTTGTGCTTCAATTCTTGTGGAATTGTAAATATTATTTAATTTTGTCTGTAACCAATTGGTTTCTGAGGAGGTGTTGTTTAATTTCCATGTATTTTCCGAGTTTTTGAGGTTTCTTTTGTCATTTATTTCTAGTTTCATTGCACTGTGGTCATATAATATGTATGGGATAATTTCTGTTTTCTTGCATATACTTAAGCATGACCTATGGACTAGTATGTGGTCTGCTTTAGAAACTGTGCCATGTGAAGCTGAAAAAAACATGTGCATTCAGATGTGATTAGGTAGAACACTCTGTGTATGTCCACTGAGTCCGTTTGTTCCAAGATCTGGTTCAGTTCTTCCATTTCTTTGCTAATTTTTATCTGCGTGACCTATCTTTTTGGGATAAGGGGATGTTAAAGTCTCCTGTTAAGCTTGTGGTATTGGATAATAGATTTTTCATGTCCATTAAGATTTGTCTGATATTGTTGGGTGCTCCCATGTTTGGTTCATTCATATTTATTTACATTTTGGCGGTGGGCTATTAAACTATGAGCCTTGCATTTGCCAGGGAAACACTTATTTTACTTAGCGATCTTCCTGGGTCTGGTGCCTACATGTTTATGACTGTTACCTCTTCCTCTTGTATTTTTCCCCTACTCAGAATATAGTGGCCTTTGTTATTTCTTTTATTATTCTTGAAGTTGAGACTGTATTTGAACAGGCTTGCTGCCTCTCCTTTTCTCTGTAGTGCTAAGGCATGTAGTATTGTTTTTCATCCTTTGAATTTCAGCCTAAGACTTTCTTTGTTAGTTAAGTGTGTTTCTTGTAGACAACATATTGTTGCATTTTGTTTCCTAATGCACTCTTCCAGTCTAACTGAGTCCATTTATATTGATGGTTGTAATTGAGATGTATAATTGAGGTGACTTATGATTGACATGTTATTTACCTGCTGTTGTATACTCCTTTCTCTCCTTTGTTTAATTGTGTACCCTATTTAGTGGGTTACTTTCACTCTTATTTGTGGAGTTGTGGTCATTTTGGTCCCTCTCTAGGATATCTTTTAGTAGTCTGTGTAGTGTTGGCTTTGTCATCATGAAATTCTTTAGGTGTTCTTTGTCAAGGAAGTATTTTACTTTTCTATTAAATTTGAGATTTTTAAAGAATATAGCAACCTGAGCTGGAATTTGCTTTCATGGAGGACTTGAAGTAATCTGCTTTATGCTCTTCTTGGGTTGATAGTTTGTGAAGAGTAATAAGCCATTATTCTGATGGGTTTTCCTTTAAATGTGATCTGTTTCCTTTGTCTTGCAGCTTTCAGTATATTGTTTTTGTACTGGATTTCTGGGATCTTATTTATTATAGGACTGGTTTGTTGGAGTCCCTTCCTAGTTCTCGTCTCGGCCTAAATCTAAACTTACAATCCTAAAACCATGTTACTGGAATGTATATATATGGGAGCCAAGGAGCCCTAAGTTCAGCCACGAAGATGGCTTTCCAGAATCAAGAGAGAGACCCAGGGCTGCACTCGGGTTTTATTCGTTGGAGAAGGGGGAGTGGCTTGTTAAAGAGAATTGTGGGAAGAAGGTGAGCACTGTGAGCTGGGCTAGGTAGGAGGCCTGCAATCACCTCTGCCATATTCAGAGATTTGCAAAGGAAGTAATTTGCATTATGCTATTGAGATAGTATCTAATATTTTGGGAGTCTGGTGCTTCAGCTCTGATGTGTAATCTTTCAAGCCCCAGGAAGTCACAGCCTCTATCTCGAGGCTCGATCCCAGCTGACACCATGGAGCCTTGGCTCTTCGTCCTGTTATCAGGGAAACATGTGTGCCATCTTCAAATATTACCACCTGCACCTCGGCTAGACCTATACACACTGCTTAAGGCCAACTGAGAGGATAATGAGAAGTCCTAACCAGCTCTGTATACTTCAATACGAGGGAATAGGGTTAGGCCCAGTCAACATGGAGATAGTCACTCTTCTTTTAAGGAGAACTGCTCAGGCGGTCCTCCACACTGGTTGTATTTCAAATTGGGTTGATATTATTTCGAGTTCTATGCACTTTAGTTACGTGAATGTCGGTTTCTTCCCAAATTTGGGAAGGTTCCTCCTATTACTTCTGGTTATATTCTTTTTATATCATTTGTGTTGATTCCTTCTTTCTCATTGAGGCCTATTAGTCTCACATTGTTCATCTTTGCATCATCTTGCAGATATTGAATAGCTATTTCCTAGTTGTTTTTGAGAGATCCTTCTTACCATGTCCCTACTTGCAGTGGTATCTTCAAGGTCTGAATCTCTATCTTCGCTTTGATTTAAACAGCTTTGCCACCTTAAGACTGAGGTTTTAATTTCCTGTATATCTCTTTGAATCTGCTTCATGAATTCTATTTTTTCCTATGCTGCTCATTCAAGGATTCCATAATTTTTCCATTCTCTATTTTTTATCAGTGTCTTCTTCAGAAGCACTTAGTAAATCTTTCATTATAGTTATCATTTTTTTATAATTCAGAGATTATTTCTGATCTGATTTCCTCTATATATTTCCACAGTTGTTTCTTTACTTCAGATGGTACTATTTCAGAGATTTCAAGTGTGTGCTTTCAAATTTCTTGTATGCTAGTGTCGCCTTCATTTGTTTTGTGTGGACTCAGAACCTGAGACTGCACTGTGCTCTATCTCTATAATTTTTTAGCACTGTCCTCTGAACTTTGGTGCAGAGCTTTGGTGTAGTTATTACCTTAGCACCTACCAAAATTCTTACCCAAGAGAGATTATATGTTTAAGGCAACTACAGTTTTGAATTTGTGGAACTATAGGAATACTAATAATGTATAGTGATATTTAACAGTTGACAACTTTTGCAACCAATGGGTTTGTATTTTAGATCATAGGAGCAAAAATTGTGTCCATGTAGCTAAACAGAGCTTAAATTGGGAATTTACATTTAAATTAGTTCCCCAAAGTTCTGTTTGATCACCTCCCCTTGATGTACATGGGGTACTGCGTGCAGACATGTTCACCCTGGTTACATGTTTCACCCTCTCTTTTTTTTGTATTTTTGAGACAGGGTCTCACTGTGCAGTTCAGGCTGGCCTTGAGCTCACTTTTGCAGCCCAGGCTGGTCTCGAACTCACACTGATCCTCTTGCCTCAGCCTCCCAAGTGCTGGGATTACAGGTGTGCGCCACCATGCCCGGCTCACCCTCTCTTGATAAGTGAGAAAGAGGAAGGATGCTCTCATAGATCAGGGTCTCATACAGTATCTCAGCTTAAACCGACCAAATCTACCACATTCAAACTCATGCGGATGTGCCTGGTTTAGGTCTGGCTTCTGCGCTTCACTGCTTCATGTTGCAGCACACCTGACCTGATCTCTTCCTATATATTTATATTTGTTATTACTTCTTATTGAAGTTTCCACCTAACAAGTATGTAGTATAATCTTGTTTGCTAGTTCATCTTAAATTCACATTGTCTGAAAACAAAATAGTCACCCCGGTTTTTTTTTTTTTTTGTTCGCTTGTTTTTGTTTTTGTTTTTGTACTTTCTGGTCAGTGGTGTGTTACTTTTCATTATTTGACTTTTATCTTATGAATATTTTTTTGAGTTAAATGTGTTTCTTGTATATAGCATATGGTTGGATTTTGTCGATCAATTCTGCCTGTCTGCTTCTTTTTACTGGTGAATTGAGGCCATTTACATCAATGGTTATAATTGGTATGTATTAGTTTACCTTTGTCATGTTATTTTCCTTGTGTTGGTTCACTACATTTATGGCCTTTAATTTCTTGCTTTCTTTTTGTTGTTCTTCTTGTAACTGTGGTCATTTTGATGTCTTTCTAGAATATCAGCACTCTTTGTAAGATTGTATTTGTGATCATGAATTTCTTCAGTTGTTCTTTGTCATGAAAGCATTTTGCTTCTTCATTAATTGTGGTAAATAGTTTTGAAGGGTATATCAGTCTGGGTTTGAAGTTGTTTACCTCAGGACATAAAGTTCTTCACTCCAACTCTTCTTGACTTGATGATTTGTGTTCAGAAATCTGCTGTCATTATGATGATATTTCTTCTATATGTGATCTGTTTGTTTTCTCTAATAGCTTTTATTGTGTTGTTTTTGTGCTGAGTTTCTGGGATCTTTGTTATTGTAGTCTATGTGTAGCTTTATTTTGGTTGATGCTAATTATATTTCTATATGTCTTATTTACTTGTATGCTAATTCATTTCTCATGTTGAGAAAGTTTTCTTCCATTACTTCTGCAAATAGTCTCTTTATATCATGTGTGTTTACTCATTTATTGACATCTGTCAGTCTTATGTTGTTCATCTTTGCATCATCTTTTAGCTGTTTACTTCTTATTTCCTCATTTCTTTTTGTTGTTTAGAGATCTTTCTTTTCAGTTGCTAGCTGCAGTGCTGTCGTCAAGGTCTGAAAGTCTATCCTCAGTTTCATTCAAATGGACTTTTCAGCTTTTAATGAATTTTTCATTTCTTAGGTGGCTCTTTCAATCTGTTTCATAAATTCAAATTGTTTTCCATATTTTTCATTCAGCATTTCCAACATTTTACTATGCTCCTCTACATTTTTAATCTATTTCTCTCTTTCTTCTGTACAAATCAGAGATTCTTTCTCTACTTCAGTGGCTATCATTTCAGAGATTCCACATATTTGACTTCTAAGCTCTTCTATGTTGACATCTCTTCAGTTTATTGTGGGTGGACTGGGGGCCTCAGAATGAGTTTTACCCTGTTTGTCTTGTCATTTTCTATTTCAGAAAGAACTCTTTATTTTGATTTCTGTTATAATTCTTGTGAAATTTTGATAATAGATAGCTCTATCAGTACTATCAAGGCCATGGTAGGAAATCGGTACAGATATATACACAAGATAGTTAAAATAGTTGTGTTAGTAATTTTCTTTAGTTCACTGAAAAGATGTTTGTCTTAATATTGTTTGGACAAGTAAATGCTGATACATTGTGCTCTGAGTAACTAATTTAAAGATAAGTTTATGCAATATATTAACTATTGTTACCTTTCAATGATATTGTTTTGGAATGTTTTTAATTTTATTTTTGCTTCTTTTTCTTTACAATAAAAATTAAGGACCTGGAGAGATGACTCAGAGGAACACACACCAAACAGGCAAGTGCAACAACTGCAGTTTGACCCCTGGCTCCGTATACCTGTCCTGGCAGTAGGTGTGGTAGCACATGCCTGTAACCCCAGCATGGGTGGATGAGGCAAGAGGGTTGCTGTGTGTTCAGGGCCAGCCTGGGGGATACAGATGTGAGCACAAGGCCAGCCTGAGTGCATAGCTATACCCTGTCTCAAAATAATAATGATAATAATAATAATAATAATAATAAATGAAATGAAATCAAAGAAGAAAAAAATTAAGGACATGATTTGAAATAACTACAATAATAACAAAGTATAATATTTATGTGCTGATTAAATATATACATATATGTTAGCAATATATATTGTATTATATATATGTATATATATTATATTTTAGGGAAGGGTTTATAGGGTGTTCAAGGTCTCACTAGTAGATTGGACTCATAGTGATCCACCTATTTACTGCCTACCAAGAGCTGGGCTTATAGGTCTGTACTGCTTTAAATACCTAAATGTATGTTGCAATCAAAGCAGCATATTTTACTGTTTGATACATTGTGCCAACTTAAGAAGTTTAGAAATTTAATTAAGAGACTTAGTAGAGAGCCAGGATTCTTACTTTGTAAATATCCTCATTTTGTGCAAGATTGGGGCATGGACACTGTGTGAATGCTATATTCCCAGCCCCAGGGTAGCTTGTTTATAATATGAAGGAAGAGAGGCTGGCTAGAAGCTGCAGCTGCTGCCCTTCCCTTTGCTCCTTGCTGTTTTCTGCTGCAATGGACTGCTGCTCTCTGCCATATACTACTTTGCCTGGGAGCCAGCTGAGCATAGACTGCAACTTCCACTAACTGTGAGCTGAATATTTTAGGGAAGGGTCTCCAGGGTGTTCAGAGTCTCACTACTAGATTGGACTCTTCATGGTCCATTATTTACAGCCTCACAAGAGCTGGCATTACAGGCTTGTGCCACCACCTCTTGTCTCAATTGCTGTCTTCGTGTGCCCCGGGCACAGGGCCAGCACAGCAGACCTGGAGATTGAACCTCTAGCCCCTATATCTCCTTGCAGGCACTTTAATCTGCTGAGGTATTTGGCTGGTCTTACTGTGAGCTAAATAAAACTATCTTTCACTAACTTTTGGTGTCAAGTATTTTGTCCCAGAAATGAGTGAAAAGTAAATGAGACACTTAGGTGTTATGCAGCATAAATTGAATGGTGTTTACATTCAATATGGTTGTTTATTTCTCCATCACTACCTTTATATAGTGATACATTGGTTCATCAGCATTTTTGGGGAACAATTTGCTTCACAAACAGAAGTGTTTGACAATATATTGTGTTTGTTTATGCATCTGCATTGGGTGACAACCATGACTGTAGCCGTATTTCCTTTGTGCACATACATGAGGCTATCTTCTCCAGAATCACGTTATGAACTAAATTCACGAACTGCTTATATTTCTTGCATATTTGATGCTATTATTGAAAAACTTTGAAGTTTTCTGACTCATTCTAGAGCAATATAAGCTTAACTTTTATATTCTTTTCAAAACATTTCTCCTTTTCACAGCATTGGCCAAATCCCTAGGTGAGCAGGTAAGCTGGCTTTCCTTTTACTCTTCCTCTCCTTTGTCTTCCTTCAGCAAAAGAATGGATTTGTAGGATAATACCAAATTTATTAGCCCATTGAGACTGATTTTACAGATTGTAAATATTCTCTGCTTGGATGCCTCCAGAATTGAACATTTTTATACCAGCACTTTGTGTGGTTGGAAGATGCATTTAGCTTCTCTCACCATTCTTTGATACTGAAGAGTACCCTTGCTGATGTGTGAAGCAACCCTTGATCCCCAAGCTGAATCAACTCACTGTCCTGCTGCCTACTCCTTTGGAAGGTTGTAACCTAAACAGTGAGAGTCTTGTAACTTTTGTGGTGCCTATTTGGTTGATGAGAGCCACACATTGAAGCTTTTCTTATCTTAAAATCTTGAGTATCCACCCCATGGGTTGTTTGATAATCATAGTTCTCTTGGCAAAGAGGAAAATCTGTTTTTGTGCTTAAATATGTCCCACTATTTGGGAGGCTACTTGCCAACTTCTTCCAAGTCTGAGCTAATCACACTTCATTCCAGTGGTATAAGAATATCTTATCTTGTCCTAAGCAAACATCCATCACATAATGAGGTGCTAGTGAACCCTTCTTTAGTGTTTCCTCATGTCGTTCACTTGGTGGCTGTCCAACTCTACTTGGGAGAGAAGAAACATGAATTCATTATAGGGAAAATCATGTCTTTTAAGATTTGTGGATTTTCCTTGATGCTGTTCATGTGAATTGATTGGTATGGTAAAGATGTGTGCATTAGAACTGTCCTAGCACATAGGGGAAGTGGGTATTTGAAATTCATGGTGTCTGTTTTATATATTCTTCATTTTTGAATCCTTGGCCAAAATTAGGAGAAGCATGAAAAGTTACTTACAATGGCCTATGCTTTCTGCCACCTAATTTCTTTTACAATGACTAGATGGGTTGGATGGTGATTGTTTCACTTTACAGTAGTGTAAATGCATGTTCAGAAGTTAAAGGACTGACTCCACTTGATATGTACAACTAAGTTCTCATTACAAGCAAAGCTCCTTTTCTCAGGTCTAGCTCCAGATTTAAGACTCATTCTTTCTACCAAATTGTATACCTTGAACATCCTCTTTCCTTAAATAAATGAATGTATGTGCTTCTTGCATATGTAAGTAGTGAATAGAACAATTAAATATAAACAATTTAACATTGTTTTTACTTTCAAAAATACTTTTCCAAAGTTGCTAATGAAATATTATCTTACTAATCCAATACAGGTTCCTATATACTCCATATTTACTTTTCAGAGCGATGACAGAGCTGTTATTTTCATTATGACACAAACATTCTTCCAACAAATACTAAGAAATTAAGAAAACCTCATTTATTTTTCCAGGTTCCATTAGCAAGTCTATATTTTAATTTGTCTTTCCTCTTTATTTTCAGCTGCACTTTGCTAATGAGAAAAGCTAGCATTTTTTCTAGCAATCAAAATTCATTCACAATACTGATTTCCAATTATTTAAAGAATGAATTGAATTTGCAATTTTGGGTTGTTTAAAAAGTGGACTCAATAAATATCTTCTCTGGAAAAAGAGATAATAGGTTCATCACGGATATTTTCCCTTAAGTCAGAGTCACACAACAATAGTTTGTTTAATCCTTTCCTGTCCCTTGCCCCTGGTAAAGACATTTCATTAACATTTTAACTTCTATGCAAAAAATTATTTCAGCATAGAACTTTAATAACTTACCTAGGGTATGTTTTTTGCAAGTCTGCATTTAAAAATAGGTTCTAATAGGCTTTCACATTGATTTTATGTTTTATTCTTAGCAGTTCTATTGACCATTTGAAAGTTTTAATACTGAGTTTCAGCCATATAAGCTGTGAAGTAAGACCAAACTTAATTGCTTGGACTTAGGGTACAAAAGAAATATTCATGTACTAGGTTTCATTTTGCTTATACAGCGAAGAATATTCAAATATAATCTTGATCAGACATTCTTCAAAGTACAGTTATTTAGAGATTTTTCTAGGTATTAGCTCCATTTCTTAGATGATGAGTAGGAAGGGTACAACGTTTATTATGTATGGGCTTGATGATCATTAATAAATGTATTAATCAAAAAATTTATAATTAGAA
Organism: Myocastor coypus; assembly: GCA_004027025.1. Lineage (NCBI taxonomy): Eukaryota > Metazoa > Chordata > Mammalia > Rodentia > Myocastoridae > Myocastor > Myocastor coypus. The sequence goes on along the minus strand of PVJA010015378.1, from coordinate 2,816 downwards.
AATCATATAGGAATGATCTTTAGGATTTTGGAAGGACACTTGCTACTGAAATTTGCCTTAAAATAAGAATGTGAAATGAAATTTCTAAGTAGCCAAATTAGACATCAGTGACATTACAGTGTACATGGAGCATGCATTTAGCTTTGCTTCCTCAGTGAGGACACCTGCATTAGTGTTTGTCCTGCTGCCTTCATTATGTGCCTTCCTCTTCTTCTCCTCACATCTTTTTATATGAAGTGGCCCACTGTTTACTCAGTTCTGAGTTATGTAACTGGAATTTGCTTCCCTGGATACAGAGGGACATGCACTCATTTTCCATTTCCTGTAATCATTCTAATTGTTAGCATTTTCTTTCCAGCTCCCGTTTTTGTCTCTCTTTTATCCTATATTTTGAATGACTCACTGGGTTTCTGTTATGCGGTCGTCCTTGCTGCTCTTGGCTCTGCACCCACCCTTTCTGGGTTGCTTTTAATGGGCTCATCTCCTTGTTTGCCAGGCTATCAAGACTTTCTTTGAGGTCTCTAGGCTTTCCCACTGTGCTACTCATCGGGCCCAAATCCCACATGCCCTGAACAGCAGCCCTGCAAGGAAAAGGCTTTTGCCATGTTTTTTTTTTTTAATTTTTTATTTTATTTATTTTTTTCTTCTTTCAGAACCTTTGTTTATTTATTCACTCATTTTTATGGCTAGCTCAGCCCGCTCTGAGGGCAGGGCTGGCACAGCATGTGGTGCCAGGGATCAAACCGCGGTCCCTGAAGCCTCCCAAGCTTTCCCAAGCAGGTGTTTTAGACCACTGAGCCATTCCGCCGGGCCCCTTGCCATGTTTTTCTTAAAAGTAATGTTCTTATTTAGATAACCCCTACATAACACTATACTTCCCTCTGAGTTTAGACAAGCATGTCAACCAGTTAACACATTGTCATATATTCTAAACACTAAACTGGTTCTTTTATTATGGTTTGTCTGTTGTCTTCCCCCATCCACTCCAAGCCTCATGCAGTCATAGGGTAGACTTCTAGAGGTTGTGATTAATTCATGACCCAAGGCTGGGGTTATGGGTCTAAGTACTACTGGGATTATGAGTGTGAGTGCTATACCTATCCTAGGGAGGATAGCCTAAATGTGACTTAAGGTAGACACACTTCCTCTGTATAGCTAGTTGTTGCTGCTACTCCTCCCACTTGCTCTCTGCTCTTTGTTGCCACCACGAACTCCTGCTCTCTGCCATGTGCCACTCTACTTGGAGCCAGCGGAGTATGGACTGAAACCTCCAATAACTGTGAGCTAAATAAACCTTTCCTTCCTTCATTTTGGGTGTTGAGTATTTGTCCAGCAACAAAAGAAGAGTAACTGAGACACCAGTCATTGTGTTAGCCAGTAGTTGCAGCTATCTTTTCCTTTATTTTCAATTAAATATAGGAAGAGTTACTTGCTTCCTCTAGGAAACAAAATTTTGTGATAGAGCACTTGTCCGATGCAGAACTTCCGGAAGTCAGGTGACTTCATAGTGCTTTCTTGTCTTTTCCTTATAGTGTCTTCATTGAAGCCATGAAACAAAATTAAGCTCTTGTTTTTCAATCCTATTTTTTACTTATTACATACCTTATGAAAGTTACACATGGTTAGTGGCTACAGTATGCTTATTGTAAGCAATAGTATGTGGCATTTAAACAAAACTTAAGTAAAAGCACCAATGACCGCTAATGGCTATAAGTAGCTTGACTCTATCACTCACTTAGTAAATAACTACAAAGAACTACAAAGAATTTACCATTTCAGCAGATCATCAGGCTAGACCCTGAGGACTGACCAAGACCCCTAGGACAGGCAGGATTGAAGCAAATAGTGATACTTTATTTCAGGATGGGCACAGCCTGGTCAAGGGAGAGAAGGCCACTGACAAGGAAAAAATGCATAAAGCATACTTCATAGACTGGTTTAGGTATGGGAGGGACATTTCAAGAAGAAAATGCAAAATTGTAAGTTTCTCAGGAGTCACGGGTGGATCTAGTACTTCTTTGCGGGGATAAAGTACAGGATGTTAGCGGGAGTCTGCTGATTTATAGTGTGTCTTTCTGTAGATTTATAGGTTTCCCATAAGCCTGAAAACCAGGCTTGGGAGCCATCCCAATAAGCAGATTTATTTTAGTCTTTTAGGTTTAGTGAGCGTGTGTGTGTAGGGGTTTCCTGTTGGAACAGAGCAGTGGTCTGTGATTTTTCTCTTCAGGTTGGGAGAGCTCTAATTGTGACAACCTATCATTGCTAAACTTGCCACAGTGACTAAAATACACAACACTTTTTTTCATGGCTCATGTGATAGTCAGGATACTACTGGTCATGGTAGCTATGTATTTAGTCTTTCAAGGAATCTCCGTGATGATTTCCATAGTATCTGTACTAACGTACATTCCTATTAATTCCTACCAAAAGTGTATACAAATGATGAATACATTGAAAGAAAAATGAGGAAAGCTATGCCTTTCACAAACATCCAAAAAAAAATGGAATACTTGAGAATAAATCTCACAAAGAAAGAAAAAGACTTATACAATGAAAATTATGGTTCTCTAAGAAAAGAGATGAAGAGGATTTGAGAAAATGGAAAGATAATCTATACTCCTGGATAGGAAGAATCAATATTGTGAAAATGGCCATACTCCCAGAATTGTTATACAGATTCAATGCTATCCTGAATAACATAACATTATTATACCTCATAAAACTAGAAAGGAAGAAGTTTAGAAGTTATTGGAGGATGTTGGTTCTCCTCATGTTGTTGGTTCACCTAAGGAACTTGTTCTGCTGGTCTTTCTTTC
>PVJA010015377.1:0-45546 GCA_004027025.1 Myocastor coypus | reverse complement strand
AAAATTTTTTTATTTTTTTTTTTTTTTTTTTCCTGGTACCAGGGATCAAACTCAGGACCCTGCACTTGTGAGGCAAGCACTTATACCACTGAGCCCTGGCCCTTGGAACTTTTATCAAGTCCAAAGTTAAAAGCTTAGGGGCCCGGTGGGATGGCTCAGTGGTCTAAAGCACCTGCTTGGGGAAGCTTGGGCGGCTTCAGGGACCACGGTTCGATCACTGGCACCACATGCTGCACCAGCCCTGCCCTTGGGGCAGTCTGAGCCAGCCATGAAAATGAGTGAATAAACAAAGGTTCTGAAACAAGAATAAAAATAATAAATAAATAAATAAATTAATTAATTAATTAATTAAAAAAAAAAAAAACAAAGTTAAAAGCTTAAACCCAGCATCAGTGATACAAATGTGGCTCTCCTATTGAGCAGAGCAAGTTCAATTATATCTTTAGAGTAGAAAATGATCTCCTATCTATAGCTTAAGTTTTAAAACCGTCTCTCCATATCAATTATGTGTAGGTGTTTGATTTTTGAAATTAAAAATCTCTTTCGGGCCTGCTCTGAGAGTCTTCTAGAAATTACCTACTGTTTTTTCTCCTTCCTCATAGCTAGTGAGACTTAATTTAGAAAAAACCCATTTGTTTTTAATTGTTTTTTTATATTATCTGTAACTATCATTTTAAGATTTGATATGTGGATGATTGGGAGCCAAAGGAAAAGGTCAACTGCTGTCACCCTTTAGCCATCTGACTCCTGGGCCAGTATTCAGTCTCTGCTTACACATCTGTTATGGACGCCATATGCTCAGCGCAGTACACAGAGTCCTCACTGCTTCCAGAGGCACAGTTCTGTGCAGAAAGTGCCATGGTTTCAGGCTGAACCTGAAAAGCCAGTTGGCTCTTCCTTGCTTGGGGCCGCCTGTAAAGAATACCAGGACTGGAGTTAGTCAGTATGAAGGAGCAGCTGCCTGCAAATTCCAGATCTGAAATTATTAGTTTCCCATGCACAAAGGTTGGGAAGGAATTCTTGTCCTTTTCTCTCACAGCTTTAGCTTCGGTTTGCTCTTCCATGGGCACTTGTGGTCCTAAGCAGGGGATCACTTCATATTTTAATCTCTTCTATGTGAATGACAAGGGTGTAGTATTTTCAACAAGCCAAAGAAGTGGATGAAAATTGTCATAAAACTTTAGATTAACAATATTGTTTTGCCTTCTGATCTCATAAACTTTACTTTCAGGCAAATGATGCTTACCTTCAGATGGCCATTGGAAATGCTCCCTGGCCTATTGGAGTCACCATGGTTGGTATCCATGCCAGAACTGGCAGAGAAAAGATTTTTTCCAAGCATGTTGCACATGTATTAAATGATGAAACTCAGCGAAAATATATTCAGGTAAGCAGTTTGGAGCAACATGTTCTTAGTTCCCCAAATTTAAAGTCAGAATAAGAATAGAGTTGCAGCAGCTCCTCTTGTTTTGAGACCCCCTCCCCACGCCCAGTGGATGCCTGAAATCTTGGGCAGCACTAAACCCCTTATATGACAGGCCTTTTTATGATAAAGTACTCCTGAATAGTATTTAATTTATAAATTAAACCTGCAGATAAAGGAGGACTCCTGTGTAATAAGTAGGACACAACACAACAGAGTGAAAGTGTGCTGTCAATTAGCACTTGCATTTAAGAAATGCTCACTAGAAATCCTTTCACTTTCTTATATGGTGGAACACAGGGTGAACTGTTGCATTTTGTCTTAGCCCTGAAGTAAAATTATTTGCAGTTTGCCTTAAAAATACACAATTTTGGAATTAAGTGAAAAGCAACAATCTGTAGTGTAAGTCCAACTTACACTACAGTATAAGTATCAGTATCTACTAAACTAAAAGGGCATGAAAGGTAAAGATTTGGCTTTAATGAAAATAATCTCTTTAAGTAGCAGTAACAAAATTTGTATTACATGACTAGGTCCAAATGTTTGTAGTTATTTTCTTAAAATTATATATCACATAAACTTGCTTGCACTGTTGTTGAGTTAAAGTTTTCTGAAAATGTACAGGGAAGAAAAAAACTACAGTCTAACTTTGTCAGGTTGTCACAAATCCAAGGTATCTGCATAATGACTTTTGGTGGATGGTAATTTTAATTGAAGATGATACTCTGGAAGTTTAATTAATATTTAAAGTTCACTTAAAAGTCAGAATGCTTTCAGATTTTATGCCAGAGAACAGTTACTACCATATTCATGAATTATCCTGTTTGTATATCATTTCTTAGTGCCAAATGTTATTTTGTGTGTCACGCTTTATGTCTCATTCACAGCATTAGCATTTCAAATATTTCAACCTGCCTTCTCACTGCCAATTGTAGAATTAATAGATTTTAAGTACAGTTGGGCAAATTGAAGCAAGTTGCCATTTCTTAATAGCTACCAATGACTGTATTAAAGGCAGAAGTTTTTAGTTGAAGATAGTTTCTTGGTATTAACACTAGGATACTATTTTCATAGCCAAAGCTGTATAATACATACTAATTTGTATAGTAGATACATTTTCTGGAAGACAACAGTCTGGTCCAGTGATACCCTTGTGGGTAGGATGTAGTCAGGGCTCTTAGCTTGCTGGTACGGGAAGTCATGAGCACTGATGGGTCTGTGTCTCCTTGGGTGAATACCAGTGGCATATGGCAGTGTTCTTGCCAACCTTAGTACTGTGCAGTGCACTGGTAGCTGCCGTGCCAGTTGGCACCTAGGCTATTTTCAGAGTGTAGAGATTTAGTTTTGATGTTTTCAGGTAGTGATTTTCTTTATTTGAGAAGTTGTAATCTTTTTTATTTTTTTTTTTAAATATATTTAGTACAGGTCTCACTACACAGATCAGACTTGTAGTGATCCTCCTGTTTTCAGCTTCCCAAACACTGGCATTACAGGTGCATGCCACCATGCCCAGTCTCAATTGTCATCTCAGTGTGCCCTGGGGGCGAGGCTGGCATGGCAGGGCACAGTATGGTGCTGCAGGGCATGACACATCATGGCACACCAGGGATCAAAACCCAGTCCATGTTTAAGCAGGCACTTTAATCCACTGAGTATCTGGCTGGCCCTGGGAAGATGTAATCTTGATATTTAAAAAAAAAAATATGGTCCCTTATTTTTAAAACATTGACACTAAATTTTTTTTTTTTTTTTTTTTATTCTTGTTTCAGAACCTTTGTTTATTCACTCATTTTTATGGCCGGCTCAGCCCGCCCTCAGGGCAGGGCTGGCGCAGCATGTGGTGCCAGGGATCGAACCACAGTCCCTGAAGCCGCCCAAGCTTCCCCAAGCAGGGGCTTTAGACCACTGAGCCATCCCGCCGGGCCTGACACTAAATTTTTAAACATCTTGTGAGGTTAAGCAAAAGGAGAATTTGTGACCTGTGTCTCAAAATAAGCCCATAGTACAGCTTACAAGGCTGGTGAGTTTAATGAAATTGTAATAACTGTTACCTGAGTATTAAATGGTCTAGTTAGTCTTGTTACTTTGGTATTTGAGTGAGGTTAATTTGAATTATCCTACAAAAGGGAAATACATTATTTAAAGTTTAAATCAGGGATTGGCAATCTTTTTCTTGAAAGACCAGATAATAACTATCCTACTCTGCTTCCTGCCATCTCTAATCCAGCTACTAAGCCCAAAAGCTGTAATGCCCAAGCAGCCAGTAACAGTGACCCAGGGACACTGTCTCTAAGAGGCGAGTGGACTATGGGCCATCGTTTGTTGATGCATGGTAATTGTATAAACTCATCTTCTATGTTAAGATATTTGCTAAGGAAGTCATTAAAAAATCAACTGAATAATTATTTCTTGTTGAGGTATATTTCAACATATGCTATAATGCTTGATACTTAGAATTAATCCTAGTTATATAGCCTGTGATTCTTGATATTTGTAGCATACACCAAGCTATGAAACAAGATCTAGATCTAGAACATTCCTGAAGTATGCAGCAGCTATCTCAATCTCTGTTCCTAGCCCAGTGCTCTTCCTCCAGTCAGAAGTAACTACTGATCTGATGCATCATTGTTGTTTAGTTTTGCCTCTTAGACATCATTTTGCCTCTTAGACATCATGTAAATGCAAACTTGGAACATATGGATCATCATTTTTTCATTGAAATGCTGGTATAGTTTTTTTTGTATGGAATGTGAGAAAGCCATTCAGGAGTATGATTTCATGCTTGGTTTTTATGCATACCTCAGTAGATTTGAATTGCAGAAGTTGTTTGAAGTATTCTTATTAAAATGAAAGACACCATAGGGAAGCTTTTCTCACCATGTGGATCAAAAAAAAGTTGTATAGCTTATCAGCTCATTTTAGGACAGGGGTTAGATTTACATTAGTGGTAGGAACTTCAAGGACTTTGTTCACTGTATTAAAATACAGATAGGATTTTTTGGCCCAGATAGGAACACTTACATGGATTTTAGGAAGCTCTAAGATTATTTACAAACTGTTACACAGGAGTTTTCAAACATCTGTTATACATTATTGTCCATAAAAAAGAGAAGGTAAGTGAAGAAAGAAAAAAAACAAAACTTACATCAAAGGCTTGTTGACCCCTGTGAGTCATCTTCACCCGGGTCTGGTTGTCCTGCAAAACTGACTTTTATGGATGGCATTGACCAGCAGGCTCCCTTGCCTCTGGCTCTTGGGTGGGGCTGGCAATGAGAAGGGCCTGGGAAGTTTGGGTTCAGTATTTCCCTGGTTCTTCCCACTAGAGTTCCTGTAGGGCGGCACTCTTCGACCCGTGGTCATTGCTTCAGTTCGGTGACTGTTTCCATCTAACAGTTACCTTCTCTGGGTTTCAGTAACTACTCCCCTCCCATGCCCCTTCAGCTCCCTGCCTGGCCACAGCTAAGGGTATTGCACTACTGTTCTGTAGTGCCCACTCCTTTGTGAAGTCCTTGAAACTGTTACCATCACAATATCCAGTCTGAGTGTATCCTCTGTGTCCTGCTATATTCTCTCTCATATACAGACTATTTGTATATAAGTTGTGTTATACACAGATTTCTTTAGGGGTTAGAAAATTCCAGAATGATATTCATTCCAAGTAATTTTTCTTAGGTTTTTGTGATTGTAAAAAGAAAAATAACTCTGTAGTACTCCACTTGTTTTCTAGGTAATTGTCTGTATTCCAACATGTCAGGTGTGTGTGTATGTCCATATCTCAGGTTTAGCATACTTCATGAACAGAATTATGGAAATAATTAGTTCATGAACCAAGGTACCACTGTATGTGTTTATATCATATAATCTGCACACTAAATGTAAAGAAGCAACACAGATATCTTCTATAGTAAGCAAGCATCTAAGATTCCAGCTCTTGTAATGGAAAATTATGCCTAACGGTATTCCCATCTGCTGGTCTCCTCCATGCTAATGGCAGTTCTTGTCATATTCTGCTGATGACTGAGACTCTTGTTTCATCAAGATGTTTTCCTTCCTAGGTGTGCTTCTCTTACCTGTTTCTTCAGGAAACAAAGATGCCAAATTAATGTTATTGCAGTTACTTCTGAGGCTACAGATCATAAGCCTGTGTATACATGATTAGAGATCATGGCTTTGAGAAGGAAGGGTCTTTGTACTAAAACTATAGATACCTGGTTAACACTGGGAACAACAACAAAACAGAACATAGGAGCAAAGTGAGTTACATGCTCACTCTTTGCATTGCATGCAAAAGTCCTCCTTGGAAGTCACTGGAAAGATAGTACCTCTCTGTGCCACTCATTCTTCAGTAGCCTCATTCTGAGTACACAGAGCACTCTGAAGTAGAAATTAAGTCATGTCTTACTGATAGTGACTCTGATCAAACTCAATTTACAGAAATATTCTATATATGTTGTTTATTAAGGAATTAAGCAGATTTGGCAGAGCTTTTGTTGTTTTGGTGATTTCATTGAATTTCAGAGTTACTTGAATATGTCTTTCTCTATTACACAGTGATAGTTCTAAATGCTTAATGGTATTTTAGATATCTATTATACCAACATACATTTTAGGACATTTTTAATGTGTTCTCCCTAGATTTCTAGTATTTTCTTCTGTTACTGAGTTGTGTAACAAAAGTCACCTAGTTGGCTCTTGTCACTACATTATGATGCATTTTCTTGCTTAAAGAACTCAGGATAGGATGTTGCAGTCATTTAATGCTAGCAAAGAAAATGAATTTGGGGGACAATACTAGTTAAGTATTAGGTAATGTGCTATACCAGTAGTATTTTTGTTTGTTTGCTTGTTTTTTGTTGTTTTTATTTTGTGGGGCTGGGGTTTGAACTCATGACCATGCACTTAGCAGGCAGGCATTTGTGCCACAGAGCTATCTCCCTAGCCCTTAAGCACGTGGCTATCTCCCTAGCCCCTAAGCAATGTGCTATCTAGTGTACTTTTGTACTAAATAATATTCTAAGCCTGTATGTAGTTAGCTTTTGGCTTATGAGGGAAGCATTTCATTGTTTTTGTTTTGTTTTGTTTTGTTTTTGTTTTTTGTTATTATTTTAATGAGAACAGTCAGGTTTTAATTTTTGTGAACCCATGGTTTGAAACATTAAAATAGTAGGATCTTTCTGGTGTCTGCTCTTGTTCTGGCCTGCTCATTACTAGGTCTAGGAATTTGAATAAGGACTTTGAAGGCACTGAGAAAACTAGGAAGAATAACAAAGTACCAGCTAAAGATTTTTAAAGATTGGTTGAAGGATGAGTTGAGTGAGATTAGATTTATTGACTAATTGCAATGCTGAGGTTTGAACCAAACGCCTTGCACATGCGTGCAAGCTTTCTACCACTAAGCAGTATCCCAAACCTGAATGACAGTTAACAGTGGTTGAGTTGTTCCTGTCGTGTCAAAAAAATCATTGTTTAGTTACACATAGGAGAACTGGCCAGACTGTAGAAGAGATGGAAAGAATTTGGTGAGATCATAGGGAATTAGCTGAGGGATTTATGGTTGTCTGCAGGGAGTGCAAGGCCCTGGTAACAATGTCAGAGGTACGGAAGAAAGGCCATGCAGCAGCTGCTTTCACTGGACTCTGCAGGAGTGGCCAGGGCATGTTTGGAAAATTGCACTTAGTCTTTCTTACTGAATTTATGTTTATTGTGCTTTTTTTTTTTTTTCCAAAATAATTCTGTCTTGTGTTTCTGGCAGTGTATTTTATATTTCTCAACTCTGTTAAAGTCATATTATACTGTGCATAGCTATTTTCTCCTTGTTTCTTACATTTAGCAGTTTATAAGACCTGTGTATGTCAGTCTTCCCCAACCAGAGGTTCTCAGTTGGACCACAAGATAGGGAAACAATTTTCATGGTTATTTTCTGTTTCTCCTGAGATGTCTGATGAGTCGTGCCCAAAATGTTAGGGGCTTAGAGAAGTTGTCCTCTTACCTTTGTGGCACATGAGCACTGCTGCAGGCAACATTCTTGTCTACTCCTTTGGTGCACATTGACAGCACTGGGGTACTTGCAAGTGGCATGGCTGGAGATGCTGCATGTCCCTGGAGCTCTGGTGAGCTGGAGAGAGTCCAGAGGAGGGCAGTGAGGAATGGCACAGCTGTATTGTCACCAACTTTATTCTCTTTATTTTCCTAGGGACTGAAGAGGTTAATGACCATTTGCCAGAAGCACTTTCCCACAGATCCATCAAAATGTGTGGAGTACAATGCCCTGTGACAGCCATATGCAGCATGCAATTAACAGTGAGAAACTTAAGCAGCTGGTGTGCAGACTCCTGTTACCACCAGCAGAAATGAAAATGAAGAAAGCTTTGAAGTTTCCAGTCTCTGAATTCTACCTGCAAAATTGTGGTGGCTCTCACATCTGATGGCAAACTGATTTTCATGTATTGCTTTCATTTTAAATTGTGAAAAATTTGATTCCAAAGACTTTCCCACAACTTAAATATGGAGACAGCAGTAACATAATAAATAACTGACTTAAAAGTTGGCAGGTAGACAATTAAAAAGAAATATTAGAGGGCAAACAATTTTTCTGTGATTTGCACACTTTTTATGTACTATTTATAGAAAATATTTTTATATATTTCCACAAATGGGGCCATTGGATGGGACTTGACCTTTGATATCTTGCAACATAATATAATGTAAATGTGGTATTTTTCTTTTAAGTATTATTTTTCTTCTGTTTCAAAGCTTCCTTTATCTTTGAAAGAGTGTACATCATAGTATTTGTCCTCTCTTGGGAAAGAAGAGAATTAACAGAGTGTGGCAAACAAAGGGGCATATTATACCAGCCTAAGTTCCAAAGGAAGTTAGCACCAGCGTGTCAAGGTTCTGGGTGAGGAAACAGGTCATGTGCCAGCCTAAACTGTGCAGCTGTAACACATAGTGTCTCAAGCCACCCTCCAGCAGTGGATGCCAGGGCTGGGACTGTTGTCCCTACCCCAGATGGTGTGTCCTGGCTCTCGTCTTACACAGTGAAGACTTGCTAGGTCTTGCAGTGTCATCCTTCAATCGTTGTGACTGGTCACTGTGCTTTTGGAGCTGAGAGGGCTGAGTTACAAAGTGGAGAATAGGATGCTACTTGACTAACAGGATGGCAGTGTCAAATACTACAAGAGTGGAGGTCCTTAAGTCAGAACCCTGCAGTTTTGCATTTCAGTCACCCTGAAGACTGACAGCCTAGTAGTAGCTAACTTGGCCAAGTGACCTGATCTTGGTGAGCACCAGCTTCCACCTCTTAGGAACAGTTGCAGTATTACACCCTCCATGTCATTATTGTGCTTAAATAAAGTAAAGTGCTAAGTGCACGGCCTGGCAAGTGCCAGCTGCTCACTAGCTAGTAGCTGTGATGTTATCATTGTTGAAATTGCTAGACCTTTCATGGGCCTGTGGTTAGAGGCAGTGTGTTCTCCTGTAGTAATCATCATCGTCATCGTCATGATGTTTAGTGACAGCAGTAATCATGAAATTACTGATGAAACTTTTATTGTATTTTGACTCGATGGCTGCTTTTACTTCAGCAAGTTTTGCCTTTAGGATGGGAATTAAGGGCCACTACTGAGAAAGTCACTTTGTCCACTTGTGGTCCATGCCTATTTTGAGAATGATCGGTTCAGCTGGTTACTTGTAAGGAGGTGACAGAGCCTGGTATCCTGAATTGAATCAGGGTCCCCACCCTCACTTTAGAAGCCTTTTCTTATGATTAATGTACATAGAATTTTGGGGGAACTAAATAGCACACATAAGGAACAGACTTTGCTAAAATGTAACAGTAATCCACACTTTTTGACATGTGGTTTTGTGTAGGGCTTGCTTATAAATATTGTTGAATAAATAGTACCCTGATTATTTTTCCTTCAGATACAGTCCACAGCATGGTAGTCAGTTAATGTCACGTGTTAATATCCCACATAAGGAAGAAAATGTATCATGTGGCACCATTACCTTCTAGAATTGACCATTGTGAATAGTTTGACACAAACCAGAGGGGTCATGTTCTACAGTGCTGTGACTGTTACACATTGTGAAACTGGGTGGAGAGAGGCAATTTGGAAGAGAGAAATCCCTCAGAGAAAGTTTTCTATTACCCTAGAGTTGAAGAGCCTCAGATGACTGCACGTGTTATGAGGAGAGGTCGGAAAGCAATTGCTTTCATTCTCCAAATTATGCACAGTTTGCTTCAGAGTCTATGTATTTGTTTTGAGCTGTTTATAAAACAATAAAGATACACCTTTTAAAGTCAGTCACAGCCGGGCGTGGTGGCGCACGCCTGTAATCCCAGCACTCGGGAGGCTGAGGCAGGAGGATCGCTGTGAGTTCGAGACCAGCCTGGGCTACAAAAGTTAGCTCAAGGCCAGCCTGAACTGCACAGTGAGACCCTGTCTCAAAAAGACAAAAAAATAAATAAATAAATAAATAAATAAATAAATAAAATAAAGTCAGTCACAATCCTAAGTACATTCCTTTTCTTCCCTACCTTCCCATATATCTGTCTGCTAAAGGTATTCAGTATTTGAATTAGTAACATACATGTGTTCCTCAACTTACAGCAGGGTTATGTCCTGACAAACTCATTGTGGTTGAATGTATTATAAATTGAAAATCCGCTTAATATCACCGACCTCATCATAACCTAGACTACCTTCATTGTTCTCAGGACACTTATACAGTCCTGTGATTGAGCAAAATCATTTAACAGAGAAGCCTGTTTTTGTAATTTTGTAATGAAGTATTGAATAACTCCGGTATTGGAGTAGGACCCTCTTTCCTACTGCATGTGGCTAGCCGGGGAGAGCATTACAAGCTCTGCATACAGTTCTACTGGAGGCTTGTTGCTTTCACACAACTATAAGTTAAAAGTTTAACCTATCAGTGAGGGGCAGTCTGTATTATATTTCCTAGGAGTAACACTGTCATCTGTGAAAACAGCCTTGTAATAGTCCACAGAAGCCTGGAAGTCACACATGTGATTTCAGTGTTGGGAAATTTCTGAAAAATAAAGCGGAGGCCATAGGATTAACATGTAGGGAGAGATAGGAGTCAGGTCTTGTGGGAAGAAGGCAGAGGCCCAGAGAGGCCAAGGCAGGCTGCTTTGCTGTTCCTGAATGCTCAGAATTTGGAGACCTGGGAAATAGAATTGATAGTACTCTGATGCCTTTGGGGAGGGTGTGCTGGGTATCAAACTGAGGACCTGTGTTCGCCAGACTGGTGCTTATGCCACTGAGCTGTCTCCATGCTGATAGTAACATGACTTTTTAGTGTAAAGCTCCTACTGGTTTCTTGGCCTACTTGGGCACTGGGGTTTGGTGTCAGTAAATAATTCAGAAATACAACTGGTTTTTGTTGGAGTTGGTGGAAAGTAGTAGTTCATAGTGAAAGCAGCTTGGGAAAGATGAAAACACTTCAGACTCTTCAGTAGATTTCAGTTTAGGGATTCATGTCCCTGGCTCCTTTCTAGCCATATAATACGCCATTTGTGCTGCTTTCCATGGGACAGAGAGGCAGTTTGAATGTAAAGGATCCTGGAGGGGGTGGCCTAAAATAGTTGCTTTTGTCTGAGTATGTTGATGTGCATGACTCATGGATTGTGACTCCTCCCTCCCCCAGCATACCCCGTGAAGCCCTGAAAAAATAACTTTATCTCATAGAAAGTTATGGTATGGTGTCGTGGTGGGACCCTTGAGCCTAAAAACACTTTCTCAGGGCATATTGATGTAAGAGTTTCCAGCTGTGCAGAGCCAGAGCCAGCGCTGGTCCCCAGGAGGTCAGAGTGGGAACACTGTTAGGGCATCTGGTTTTCATCACAGACTGCCTGCAGTTCCATCGGCTGTATTATAACCACACACTAGTACTTTCATAGTTAACAGTAACTTTAAGATGAGATTTAAAAATAAGTTCTGGGAGTATGGCATAGCTAGGGGAATGGAGTGGTTAGCAGCAACAACTGTGGCATGAACTCACCCCGTTCAGTATTGGCGGACCATACTCATCAGAAGAAAATGTTTTAACACTGACCAGAACAGTTGATTAGGAAAGGATTAACTATTTGTTTTTCTCCAATGTAAACTACAGTCTTTTATACAGTATGCTAAAAGTAATCCTCATAATTGCTGATAGTGGTTACTGTTCAGCAAGACCACTTCTTTTTGTTTCCTTTTTCCTAAGCGCCACATCTGAAATCCTTGTCCGCCTTCTCCACTCCTCAGCCTGCGTCCTGTCCTTGCCTTTCCCAGCACCATTCCCAGCCTGCTGAAATGCAGTGAATTGTGTTTGCCCTGGAAGCACTCTTCCCTAAGATCTAGCCAACCGTGAGACCCACGATTGGGTCACAACCATGGGTCTGCACCTGGCTTAGCCTTTATTCCCTGTGAAACAGAGGGGTTAAAGTTGTTGCTTTTGAATTTTTTTTTTTTTAAACAAGTCACAGCAAGCAGTAGTGGGTTGTGTTTCTTTAAAAAGTATTTTGATTATGACCTCAGTTCACAGCCATTTTTAACAGTAGTTTGAAAAATATTGGTTACAAAGAATTATCTACATTTAGGAAAGGAAATGACTGGTAAGAGGAATTTATGGCAAACGGATTCCACCTTTTATTTTTCTAATACAGCAATAATAGCTCTCAGCCTTAGTGTGAAACTTGGCAGGTTATAGAATCTTCTGGACCTCAAATGCTAAGTTCTTCTGAAGCAATAATTCTTATGTTCAAAATCAGGGGACTTGGGGCCCGGGAGATAACTCGGTAGGATAAGTGCTTGCCTGGCAAGCACAAGGTCCTGAGTTTTATCCCTGGTCTAGTACCACTAACTAACTAACTAACTAAATAAATAAATAAATAAGTAAATAAATAAATAAAATCATGGAACTTGTCAGAGAAAGTGACAAAGACAGGTAGCATATGACCTGTCTGAGGAGGCTGGCAGCACAGGCAGGCTGCCACTTGGGTAGACAGAATGGGTTGGAGGTCTGAGTGTGAGAGGACGGAGGTAGGGCTGCATGCCTGAGACCCAGTGAGGGGCCTGGTGGAAGGAAGTGGTGTTGGCTCTTAGAAAATAATTTCTAGACCTGACTACTGCTAAACTGCAATTTAAAGTGGAATTTTTGAAATATATAACGTCTACAGAAAATCAGAGTATGGTGTCATGATAAAATTTTCATAAGTTGAGTAAATCTCCAAGTAATCAGCACCCAAACCAGAAAACTAATGTTTCTGAGTTGCTGGGAACCTTGTCTGTATTTCTTACAGTTATAGCCATGGTCCTGATTTCTGGCATCATATTTCTGAGAAGGTCTTCACTGATAACATACTTGCATGCATCAAGCAAACTGGTTTTTAGTGTACTTGCAAAGATGCACACCATGGTCAAAAATCTTAAGTTCAGAACTTTTACATCATAAAATCCATTCCTATTCTCAGCCACTCCCCAGTCAAGTTAGTTTTGCAGTTGGTGGGAGATTTTTTTTCCTCCTAATTTGTCTGTTTGTAAACAGCATCAAACAATATGCTTAACTTCTTCTGAGTTTGGATTCTTTGCTTCTATTCGGAGCTTCTGATATTCTGTACCACTGGCTGCTTTCATTGTGATAGCCCCTAATTTATCTGTTCTACTGTCAATGATGTGTTTCTATCTTGATATTTTTGCATGAATATTTAGATGTGCATTTCTTGGTGAGTGTGAATTTCTGTAAAGTATACAGCAAGATGTGAAACTTTTGAGACATAAGGTATGTGTATATTCAGTTATAGAGAAGCCTGACCCTCCTAGGGACATATAACAATTTATATTCCTATAAGGAGCATTTGAGAAATCTGGTTATTCTGCGTCTGGTCACGCTTGACGTATACTTCTGTCCTTTTCATTTTACCCCTTCTAGTGGGTTCTACTGGTATTATATTGCAGGTTTGATTTGCATTTCCCTGATAACCAATAAAGTTGGTTTAATAACCATTTGGATATTTTATAAAGTTCCTATTCAAGGCTGATTTTGCATCCCCATCCCTGTTTCTTTTTTTCTATAGAGTTGCCTGCCTTTTTCTTACTGACTTATACTTCTTTATATTTTCTCCTAGGTGGTAGGTGGAATACACTAGGTTACTCTTGTGTGCAGTAAGGAAATAATCTAATGACTAGCTTGGGTATTAATATAATCAACTATCTGACAGATTTCATAAAAAATCATGTCAACTTTAAATGTTGTAATTATTTCTTCTATTTAGTCACCAGACAGCATGCCTAAAAATACAGGGTTTGAGAGAAGAGGAAATGTGGTTTGTTTTTTTGTTTTTTTTTTTGTCTTTTTGAGCCGTTCTTACTATGCACTTCAGGTTGGCCTTGAGCTCACTGTATCCCAGGCTGGCCTTCAACTCACAGTGATCCACCTGCCTCAGCCTCTCACAAGTGTGTGCCACCACATCTGGCAGCATTTTTGCACTTTGCATTAGATTTTAGTTTTACAAGATTATTGCCTCATTAGAGATTTGGCTATATTTCTCTTCTGCACAAGTTTCTATGCCATATATATATATAATGCTTGTCTGCCCTATTTTCATTTTCTTCTTTACCAACAGAATTCTGATTCAGAGCTGCAGCATTCCCAGCCAACACTACTTGTTTTCGTAGGGCCCTCTGGCTGTGGTTGCTCATGTGCGGTGGTTCTACTAATGAGATAGGGGTGGAGGTCTCTGATGGGACTTCCAGACAGCCTGCGTTTCTAAGAGGAAGACCAACTGTAGCTGACGTGCATGCTTTGTCTTTTCTCTGCAGTCATGCTGTGTAGATCTTGGCAGCCACCCTGGGAGAACACAGTAAACTTGCAGAGCCAGAAGACAGATTCTTCAGTGGCATTAGGAAGTCAATTTAGATTTTCTGGTATTTATTTAATTTATTGGAAAACCAAAACCAATAGGAGATATAGATGACAGGTTTATGTGCAGATGTAGATCATTATGCAGTTATACAAAATGCAGTTACTGAGACTCAAAAGTCCCATCCCATTATCAGGAGACTGTTGTTCCAGCCTGCATCTGATGGTGCAAATACCAAAGAGCAAGGGAGCCAGTGCTGTTAATTTCTGTCTAAGCCCAAAGGCTTCTGGACCTGGAGAGGTGATGGTGTAAGTTCCACCAGAAGCAGAAGACTAATGGCCCAGCTTAGGCAACCACCCTACCCTTTGTTCTGTTCAGGCCTCCAGCTAACTAGACAGTGCCCACCCACGCTGCAGGGAGCCAGCCTGCTCTGCTCCAACTGCGCATTCCAGCGTTGATCTCCCCCTCATGCATGTGCCCAGAGTAATGTTCAGCCAACTATCTGAGTTAAACTGTGTCCAGTCTAACTGACCCATAAGGTTAACCATCATAGCTGCCTTCTCCCAAGCCTAGTATGATAGGAGAATGGTACTAGGTGAACTCCTGCAGTTGAATTTTCATTATATTTGGTTTAATTCAATCCCTAAAGTAGTACACACATTACTCAAATTTCTTACCGTCAAAACTCAGTGTGAGGCTAGAGAGATAGCCCAGCAGCGTAGCACCTACCTGGCAAGTTCAAAGTCCTGAGTTTGATTCTTAGTACCTGAACACAACAAAACAGAACAAACTCAGTGCACTTGGCAAGTGTGCCATCTTGCTGTGAGGTTCTGATCAGTCTCTCACAATCCAACTTTGCTTTCTCCTTAGATACAAATAAACTCAACAGCATTCACTTGAGTTGGTTCTGTGGATATTAGTACAATCTAATTTTAGTTATAGAAAAGCTGCCAATTCAGCTGCTGTTGAAGGAAGTTCAAGGACAACCAAGTAGGAAGCAGATGCCAAAGGGGTTCTGGCCAGACGTCAAAAATCGCAGACACCCAGCCCGTGAGACAAAAGCATCTAGCGTCTGCTCCTTTCTCATGGACTTCTCAAATCTCTATGTGAGTGAGAAATGACTTCCAGGGGAATAAGCTCCTCTGAATTCCTGTTAGGGTTGTGAAAGACATTTGAGGAAATACATGGTTGTAATTTCAGCATTTTGGAAACTAACTCAACATGCTTTGTCTTTCGTTATTACCACATTTTCTTCTGAGGCTCACATTGCACTCACATGGGTCCCCCAAACAGTGTTTTGTCCTTCATTTAAGTTTTTTAAGAATTGAAAATAAATCTGTTCTATATATATTAGTAGGAGATTTGAAAGGTCTCTGTCACTCAGATGAGTCTCAGTTCTCCTTGGGGAACGCAAGGCACACAGACAGCTATGAAGTGGTGATGGAGAGGCTGGATTGTTGGTCTGTAGTGTGCATCAGGTGAAGCTGCTGCCTCAAGCACACTCTGGGATTCTGTCATGAGGCTGCAAACCGTATCTGCTTTTCTGGCGGCCTTGGGTTAGGTTGCACCAATAGCAGATAACTGTAAGACTAGAAACTGGGGGAGGGAAGACAGTTCTCCCTGTCCTGACAACTGTGGCCCAGCAGTTCTCCAACTGAACAGGGTACATCACTCCTGTTCATTCCTGAAGGGAACTTGGTTCCACTTAATAGATTTCATGCTCTTACAAAAGGATAACAGTGCTATCAGCCTGTGCACTCCTCTTGGGAGGCCTGAATCCCAGTTCTGTGGGTCTTGAGCTCCCAAGGCCCAAACTAAGTGTCGTGCCACCTAGAAAGGGTTTTATACCAGTTCCACAAGGCACCTCCTCCCAACTCCTGAGCTCCTGTCTTGGTTTTCCTAACCTTCAGCACAGTAGCTACTTCCTGTCTTTGTTATCTGCTACCTGAGGGTCCCATTTGGTCTGCTGTCCTCTTGGATACATGGTTAGCAATTTATATTAAGTCATATGTGTTAAAATAATTGGTTTGGCCTTAGTCTCCTGACATAATAGGGAACCAGGTTTTCAGCTCCTCAATAATGGTCATAGAGGGGCCAGCCTGATATCTCAGTGGACTAAAGCATCTGCTTAGGCAGACCACAGAGGCTGGGATTCGATCCCCAGTGTGCCATGCCAGCCCTGCCCCAGGGCACACGGAGACTGGATGTGGTGGTGTGCACCTGTAATCCCAGCGCTCAGGAGGCTGTGAACAGGAAAATCACTATGAGTCCGATCTACGTAGTGAGACCCTGCCCTAAATACAGAAGGGAAGGGGGGGGGGCAGGAGCAGCGAGCCCAAGCTTCGATGGATGCACCTCATCTACAACTCGTCCACCAAGCATGTGGACTTCCCCTTAGATTATGCCGCAAGCCCGCCAACCCGCCGCCCCCCACACCATGATGAAGACTAAGGGAAGCCTGTTCTACCTGCTCTCCAGTCCTAAATTCATGCCCTGACTCCCTCTTTCTTTGATGCCCACTTTGCTTTTCCCTCAGTATGGACACCTGTTGTCATCCATCCATTCATGTCTTGGATCCTGCTGCCACCACACCAGTCACACTCACCGGCACCTTCTACTCTAGCACACAACTCCATGGTAAAACCCGCACAAGGATCGCAGGAGCCTCTCTTTCCACGTCCTGGCTAATGAGCGGCTCTGGAGCAGATTCACAATCTCTGTGTCCCAAGTCGGATGGACCCTTGCTGCCATAGTCCTTCTATTGCTTTGTGACTTTTCTATCCTGACTCCGCCTCTTCTCTATCTTGCTTGGAGGTGGCCTCGCTGACTTTATCACATCCAGTTGAATAGGAGGCCATCAGTATCACTATGTACCTAAATCTTTCCCTAAGCCTCATGAGATCATAGGGTTTTTTGAAAGTGGATGAATGTAGAGTGTGTGATTGATTCATGGTACAATGCTGAGATTAAGGGTACAAGGATTAGGGGTGGGTGACTGCTGGCTCAGCCCACTGATTGGATTGGCATTGCCCTAATCTCAGGAGACTGGATATAATATAAGGAGCAAGACAAGGCTAGTCTCTCTCCTACTGTTGTTGCTTTTGCTGTTTCCTGCCACCAGGAACTATTTCTACTGATGACAGCTAATTGAGCTAAATAAATCTTTTCTCCTTTAACTTGGAGCATTGGGAATTTTGTTTCAGTAACAACAACAAAAAAGGAACCGAGACAGGTATTGAGAACTATTTTTTACTTCCACATTTGTCAGCATATTTTTCCTCCCTGCTGTAGAGGAAAACATGTTCCTTCTTTTGCCATAGGCTAAACCTTCCGCCATCTCTGTTTTTTCTATATCCCTTCCTAAAATGTTACACAACTTTTGTTTTCTCCCTTCTCTTATCCTCCATGTAATATAAGGCAGGGAATTCATATCTGTTTTGTTTGCTGCAGACATGAGAGAAAGAAAGTAATTGTGGGTAGTGCCAAGGTTTTGGCTGCAGCGCTGGGGACCTGTGTTGCTTGGACCTGAGCTGAGGAAGGCCAAGCACAATGTAGGTCCGGAGGGGAAGCTGTGGAGCTCACTTCAGAGTGCAATGCTGGGCATTCATGTCGGAAGCAGGAGGATGTGCAAGGTTGAACAAGGTGGTCCAGGACAGAGTGATAAACCAGGAGTCACCATTCCATAGATGGCATGGAACACCATGCATGTCCAAAGATGGAGGCTTAGGACACTTCAAGTTCAGGGAGAAGAACTCAAAGAGACTGCAAGGCAGAGCCCAAAACAGCAACAGGGAGAGAGCCAGGAGCAAACCTTGTGGCAAAGATGGGGACACCAACTGTGTCCAACACTGCTGGTTAGTCACACAGAAGAACCACAGAATCAGCTTCTGACACTGCAGAGTTGATCTTGGCTGAATTGGTGTGGACAGAGAATGGAGGTGTGGCTAGAGTAGGTTGGAGAGAAAATAGATGAATGAACGAGAAAGAAACACAACAAGAAAGATGCATTTCAGCTGAAGAGATACTTTCCTGGACAGTGGTCAACCTCTAAGCTGTTGGCTACTGCCATACATTCACTTTCCTGTCATTTTGCAGTTCAGGACTGGAAAGTGCTCGCATGGAGGTTGCAGTGACACAGCACCTGTCTGCATGCATGCTGGCTGCCACCCTCTGCGATAACGTTCAGCTCCCATCTGCCATGCTGGTGACCTTCACTTTTACATGGAGTAGTGGGCCTCACTGAAAACTCTTCAGGGCCTGGACTTGGCACCTGGTGGGCACTAACTGACCAATCCAACATGAAGAGGCCCCGGTGCCTCGCTGGCCCTCCTGAGCAGCTCCTTCACACTGTTTGCATTGGAGTTTTACACAGAGCTCTTTCTGCACTGGGTGGAAGTTAAGGACTGGCTGTTTCTAATACTTTCTCCTGCGACTGGGCTGTGTCTAACTCTGTGTTCTCTGATCAAAGTGGTAATTGGGATTATTTTTTCACTGGGGAGGAGAGCGGGGAGGGAGAGGTGTGTGTGCACATGTGTGAGAGGCAGGAGAAGGAGCAGAGCCATCCCGTTGCCCTGTGTACTGCTCACTCTTTAAGGCAGGTAAAGGAAATCACAGATTTATTTCCCAAGCTGTGGCATGTTTACATATGCAAGACATGCACACATTTCACTTTTTCTTTTTTAGGTATAGATTATTTTGAGATGCTCCAAAGGAAATCAGGCTCCAGGCTCTTGCTGGACCATTATCTGGGGTTGAGAAGGAAAAAAGCTGTCAGCACATTCACTTCTTGGTGGACCCAGATTCTCAGGAGTCTTTTCCTTCCTGGCAGAAGCCAGTTGTCAGCAAAGACTTTCCTTCCCAGGTGTTCCTGGAGGCTACCTCGGTCTCCTGCTGTTTTCCTATGCAAGGGACCCAAGCACAGTTGTACAGTACCTCCTAAAGTCAATGGAGGATTGCTTTATGAGGGCGGATTTTTGTACCTGAAGGCCCTTGCCCTGTTGCTTTGGAGCTGACTTAGAGGATAGGTGTAGGCTTTGAGTTGCATGGGTGTACAGAGAACAAACAGTATGGTCATAAAGGGCCTGGGCATCTGTGGACCTCTCTGCTTGTCCTACACCAGCCAGAGGAGGACATGGAGACAGGGAGAAGGGATGATTTATCAAGGCCTCGTCTCATCTCTGAGGACATAGTACCTTCTATGGAACACCTGCATGGCAGCCGCAAGCTACAGGTGGCTATAACTGTGACATAAATAATGAAATATCATTTGACAAGGACTGTCTTCTAGTCATCAATCCTTTACATAATAAAAATAACACATAGTTTAGATTCTATTATCTTGTCTAATTTACAGAAGGAAACCAGGGTAGAAGGTTGTCTTTATTGTCTGGTAAGACAACATGAATATATAGCTTAGGTTTATATTAAAAATAAATGAGCCAGCCCAGCCTGGTGATGACTAAAGCAGGAGGATCTCAAATTTAAGGCCAGCCTGTGCAAGCAGGACCTTGTCTCAAAATCAAAGGTGTGTGTGTGCGTGCGTGTGCATGCGCGCGCACGCGCGCGTGTGTGTGTGTGTGTGTGTGTGTGTGTGTGTGTGTAACATAGGATATAGCTTTGTGGTACAGTGCCCCTGGTTTCAATTCCCAGTACCAAAACCAAATCAAACCAAACCAAATCACAACAAACAAACAAGCAAACAAAATCCCAATGAGAGGGGCTGGGGAGATAGCTCTGAGGCACAAGTGCCTGCTGGGCAAGTGCAAGGTCGTGAGTTCGAACCCTGGTCCTACCAAAAAAAAAAAAAAAAATCCCAATGAGAATGCGGGCGCCTAAATTATAAATTCCTGTATCATGATTAAGCATTTATCATTTAGAAACAAACAAAATCTCCAAGAGGCAACTAGAATCTTTTCATTTTGAAAATGCTTTAATAAGTGTTGACAGCACTGCTTTGCAAAATGTAAAGGTGCTGTACAAATTCTTAATACAAAAAGAATAAATTAAAAGCAGAGTTCTTTTCAATTCTGCAACTTTGTCTACAACATACATCTCTTTTCATTGATGACAGTGAAACAGAACCCAGTAAAATCATTTTACATGCTCTACAGTAAGTTTTAGGAGCAACCTAATCGTTTCCCATTATTAGAGTCCATTTTACACAACTTGTAATAAACTATCGACATTAATGGATATGTCAAACTTTACACCTAGTTAACTAAGCAGTAATTGGTCATCGGATAGCACCTGGGTGGGGTCTGCTATATTAGAACTAAACTAATACTGAATGAAAACAGATTGGGATTTTAACAGTTTCAACACTCACCTGCATATAACAAAATGAATACAAAACAATCTGGCTCACAACATAGTCTGCTGTATGTATCTTCACCAGGCTTTGGGGTGAAACAGGCAACTTCTTATAGATATCTGAAGAATCCAATAGGGGCTTTATATCAGACCTGGGGCTTCATATTTCATCTTATTTTGTTTTAAAGAAATGGATATATAAAGAGTTTGCAAGTGTTTGTATACATAACTATAGCGCTTCCCACCACATCAATCCTCAGTAATCCTGTTAGTCTCAAAGGACTAATGCTTATGTACATCTCCTATTAACTGAACACAGCTAAACAGTAAAACCTGTTTTACTTAATCTTCGTCTTGACTACCAGACT
This sequence comes from Myocastor coypus, assembly GCA_004027025.1. NCBI lineage: Eukaryota > Metazoa > Chordata > Mammalia > Rodentia > Myocastoridae > Myocastor > Myocastor coypus. Next base: position 24,581 of record PVJA010015377.1, on the reverse strand, counting down.
ATCATGATGTTTGCTGGAACTGCAATTCCTGCTCCCACTCCATTCCTCTCTGCCCCTCAAATTTAAAAACATGATCCATTTTTTTTTACTTCTTTGGAGGAATTCTTGTCTCTCATCCTTGTAAATGAACTGGGTTAAAAGCCTGATCCCAGTTACTACATGCTTGATTTCCAGTCCCTGTGCATGTGGTACAAACTGCAGCTCTGTAAGCCAGTCACCTCCCCATTCCCTTTTATCTGTTTTCCTGTTGCGCACAATTCAGTCTGATTATTCCTGTATCTTCCTTTGGGGAAAGGAAAAAAAAAAAAAAAACGAAAGAAAAGATAGTATAATGTTTACAAGTGGGGAAAGGTCACCCTTCCAAGGACACTCCCAAAACAAATCTGCTCTTTAGAGCTCTGTCAAAATAAAAACCATACCCCTCCCACCCCCCAAGTAAGTCAGGCCCCAGATTCACTTAGTAACACAGCAACCAATGTCTGTGTATCCTGCACTTTTGCCACTAAAATGTCCTGGGATTAGTAGTCCCTTCTGCACACTGGAACCCCCAGCCTAGCTGTGCAGTTCTAGGACGCACAGCCCTGCCTCCTGCAGAGAAGTGGCAGAGGACATGTGACCCTCCTGGTCCCCTCCCTTCTCCCTGTGAGGGCTGGCCCCTGCTATGAGGTGTCCCACTCAACTCCCAGTGCTTTCTGAGCTGCACAGGAAGGAGCAGCATGGTTAATGAATTCCTATTGGCGACCATTCTGACACTCCTGGCATGGTGGCATCTGTGATTATTCTTGGATTACCCACACATGAAAAACACTTTCCTTTTGATGCCACAGCAAAATTTAGTTATGCTTTCCCAAAAACCCACTCTGCCCTGGCTCCTGTCCCTGCCGTCAAATGCCTCTCCAATAGGAAGTTGTAGCAATGGGGGACCCTTCCACCCAATGTGGCCACAGAGTACCACATGCCACCTCTCTGGAGACCTTTATGTGCCATCATGAGTGACCCAATTCAGATTGTGCACTTGTTATTAGAAAAGTACTTCTGAGGCCTTTGAAGATTGATGGCTTTCTAGTTGTGTTTTAAGCTTAGCTCAAAACTCATGTAAACGAGCAGCTCCCGCACAGGTCTGCTTGCTTCCTGTGTTCTCTCGGGGTGTCTGAAGACCCCGGTGCTGGACCACAGTGACTGACACTGTTGCAGGACTTTGGAGAGCTGATATTTTTCAACACTGCTCTGCCAGCTGGCTAGTAGACACGTGTAAGATCTTCCTACCTAAGGGCATAGTTGGGTTCTTTGACTAAGTGACACACAGGAGAAGTTAAATCTGAGCTCTTTGTCACACAAGTGCTAACAAACATAAAATGAGCCACAACAGTTAAACACTTGTATGGACTGCAATGTGCTTTTCCCTTGGTTTCCCATAAAACAGAAGAAAATGAAATGCCTTGTGCAAGAAAATAGGTTACACTTTTACTGGTTGTTTTAATAAGAGAGACCACTTTTGGCAATTATCACCTCGTGTTTACTATGGATCCCCAAAGGGTCTCAGGTGCGGGCTGAGCTCCCTGCACAGCCAGCGCTCCTCCCCAGGGTCTGTTTTTCTTTGCGTCTAAGCAGAAGGGGATGCTGAGCGCAGGAGGCCAGCCAACTCCCTCCGGCCACTGTCCCTGGGGGGTTGAATTCCAAGGCTGTCACGGTTGGTCGGTCGGTCAGTCAGGGGAAGAGTGGGCTGTCAGGGAGCTGCATCGGGAGAAGACGTGATTTACCGAGGCTGAATTACTTCCCTTGTGGCGTGGAGAAATAGTTAAGAATGTCAAAGACATTTACTTGTGGGAAGGAAGTCTTCTTGTTGGTCTCTTCTTTGTTTATTTTTGTTTGTTTGTTTAATCTTTGGCAGCATAGAATTGATTGTGATCCTCCGATGCAGCTCTGAAGTGTTAAGCTTTCTCCTCTCCCAATGCCCCCAAGCCTGCTCACTTAGGGATATCCCAGGGTGGGGGACATTGAATGTCCCTGCGAGGCATCCTCTCCTCGAAGTGCCTGGTTGGCTGACAGGACAGGTCGGCCTTCCTTTGAGTTCTTTGCCTGTGCTGCTTGTCCACAGGAAATGTCATGCCAGCAGGCTTCCCTGACAGTTCCTGGCTTGGGGGAAGCCACCGACGTGCCAGTGAGGATTGCTGTCTGGCCCTCTGCAGACGAGAGAGCCAAGGGACACACAGTGGGACCGGAACCTTCCAGAATGTCTCCTCAGTCAGATTTTTGAGGGTGAAGGGGATGTGGAAACGAGGAGAAAACAAAGTGCTGAGGGCCGAAGCTGGTGCAGGTGACAGTGCGTCTGGGTAAGGCAAATGAGAGGCAGTGAGGTGACTCAGAATGGCGTCGAGGCGGTCAGGTTGGCCAGGCTGGCTCACACGAGGGTCCCGGGCTTGGCTTTTTCCTGCCCGTACCACTGGATGTCCGCTAGTTCTGGATAGAGGGAGGAATCCAGGAAGCAGCTGTCACTGTAGCTCCTGTGGGGGCCAAGAAGGGAGATGTGACCGTGAGAGGGGCCTGTGCACAGCACCAGCCTGACCCGACGCAGGCCTCTTGAGACCAGCGGCCTTCCTGCTGGGGAGTGCCACCAATACTCTCCACAGTGCCTAGCAGAGCATGCACAGAAGGAGAGTCCACACAAAGGGGACCCCTCGCACCCCAGCATCTGGGACAGAGGAGAATGCAAGGTGACTCTTAACATGGTGGCATTCAAGCTTGGCCACATCCTGGAATCACCAGGAAACCTCAAGAACCCTGACAGCACAACTCTACTCCATACATGTGGGAGTTGGCTTGGGGGTGCCTGAGGTCAGGTGCAGCCACAACCATCTGGCCCTGGGCTGTGCTCCCCAGGATGGCTTCTTGCCCGGACAGTGACAGGATCATCACTGCCCAGATTTCATAGGTGGCTTTTCATTCCATCACAGAAAAACATTCTAAGTGTGAGGCTTCCCCATAGTGCAAGTGAGGTGATATCTGAACTGAGTCCAGATGCCCATTATTCTAAATTTCATGCATTTTTCATTATAAAAAAGCATTTATTTAAAATACAGTGAGGGGAGCTGGGGAGATAGCTCCATGGCACAAGTGCCTGCCTGGCAAGTGCAAGGTCATGAGTTCAAACCCCAGTCCCACAAAATAAATAAATAAAAATAAATAAATAAAAATAAATAAATAAATAAATAAATAAATAAAATAAAACAGTGAGGGTTAGGTGTGTAGCTTAGTGATAGAATGCGTCAGCATGCACAAAGTCCTAGATTCATCCCTAGCACCAAAAAATAAAGTACATTACAAAGTTTATACCACAAAATACAGGATTCCAAAACTAAAAAAGTATTTCAAGTAGGTGTCACCACTAGTTTTGGTAGAAATAATTCCTAAAGATTAAGAAATGAATACATAGAGATGTAGAAGCAATGATTATTTCTAAAAATCACTATTAGGGGAAAGCTCCTCTCCAACTATCCCAAACCAGCTCTTCCCTGCAGCTGAGGTCTCCACGGCCAGTGCTAGGGACACCCCTGGGATGACAACTGGGAACAGAGCCCAAGCCAACAGAGCTCAAAGGAAATGAGGTTATGTGTGTGGCTCAACTTCACACGAGGAATGTGGCCATCACGTACTGCGAACACGTCCTGACAACCAATTTAAAAATAAATCGGTAAACTTAGATTTAAAGAGTTTAAATTGTGTCTTAAACAGTTTCATGAGCTAGTTTACACTGACAATAACCAGTCATGCTCATCTCTTCTGTCTCTTTGGCTGACTTGTGAATGAATGAATGAATGAATGAACTTTGTAGATGTTTTTCATCTGCCCCAAAACAAGATAAGACAAAACACAGCAAACTACTGAAAACTAGAAAATTCCAAGGCATCTGTGAATTATAGTAGATTGTAAGGAGAGGCTTGAGCTTGGATCATGTAAACACACTGGGTTAGTTCTGCTTAAAGGCAGCTTCAGAAGGGGAAGAACTGAGGCCCTAGGGTATACTATGAGCCACAGAAGTTTTGTACTTAGGTGATGAACGGATGATTCTATTACATCCACCTATAAACATTCTCGGCATCCTGATGAACCAGACCAGCCTTTTACGATGCACCCAAGGGCCTGAGAAATTAAAGGAAAAGACAGCTAGCTGGCCCTGTAGGTGTCACATGTTACTGTGGGGTCAGTCCCTCAACTGCCATGGCCCCTTCCTCACTGCTGCAAACATGGGCATGGGTCCCTACTCTGCCAGGAGAGACCTTAGCCACAGTCACTGCTCAGAGATAGCAAGGAAGTTACAAGGGTGTCCGTCTCCTCATACATGAAGCTACTGGGAGCAGGGAGCAGAGTTGTGAATGGAAAGGAACTTGGGAGCCCAGGCCCGGTTTTGCCTTCCCAGTTATACCTGCCATCACACTCTTATTCACTTAAGCTAGCTGAGCTGAGCTCATTTTGATATGCAGCTAATACCAGCACATTTAAGTGATCTATTAGAAGCAGGAACTTGGTCCAGATACAGATGTGGTCTGGACCTCTCCGAGACAAATCTGTCCTTTAGGTGCTGGCTAAGAGAAGCCTCTGATCCAAGCAGATGGCCAGGCCACACCCACCCCCACAGCAAAAGGAGTCCTGGGCTCCTAGGTGCTCAACCCACGCAGGGGGGTGGGAGGGGCATGCAAGGTCCAGTGGGGATGAAGTGCAACAAAGCAAAAAGTTTTATAAAATGCCTTGTACACGTGTGTTTCATCAAAGGCTAATGTTCCTATCTGACTGAGTGCTGAGCAGCGCTTTCTAGTCACAGCTTACTAATAACTGAGACATAGTATTTAACTTACAAAACTAGTTGGTGGGACATTGTTCAGTCACAAAGCCAGGGTGAGGGGGCCTCTAGATCCATCCTGTCTTACCTGTCCTGGGCTTGTACTGCTGTTCAGCACTCATTTGAGAAGGATCACTTCAAGCTAACTGGACTCAGACTGGGGAGATAGCTCAGTAGATTAAGCACTTGCCTGGCAAGCACACGGTCCTGAGCTCAATCCCCAGTATGGCAAAAAAAAAAAAAAAAAAAAAAAAAAAAAAAAAAAAAAAAAAAAAAAAAAAAAAAAAAAAAAAAAAAAAGCTGACTGGATTCAAGAGCAATCCTTCAGAGCAACCTAATCCTCATCACTGTGCATCACCTCCAGCACCCTCCCCGTAGGATTCTGTCCTGACTGGAGGAGAAAATGAGCATTGTTCTGCTCTCATACTATTGCCCTCTCTTGGTCTCTTCTGCCCACCAAGGGATGAGCAGCCCAGCTTCCTCTCAAGGCTGGGCACACTGTTCTTGCCCCTACCTGACAGCTGCATGTCACTCACACCTTTCCTGGTTTGTTGGTGATCTTGTTCTAACCTGCTTTTAAGGCTGAAGTTCTGCTCTTTTCCTATAGTGAAAGAAGACTGCTGCTCCTGAGGCGGCCACAGGGTCATAGAGCATGGCCTCCGAAGGGAGCCCTCTCATCTCTCAATCTCTGGAGCCTTTTCATTTGACCTCATAAAAGCCCTGAGTATGTACATGTAGCTGCTTCTTATTCCCCTTTCTCCTCTCCTGATTTTCAGGTTGCTGACTTGAGCTTCAACTGCAGTCTCTAACAGGGTTTCTGGAATATAATATGGAACGTGGGTTTGTTTTTTAATCTAATAAACTTACAACTTTTTACCCACTTATGCATGATATCCTGGTCCTTATAGGTATCCCTTGAAAGATTATTTAATTTCAATACCATACAAGCAGTAACTCAGCCTTTAGGCACTCCAAGGCTGGGAATCAGACCAGGTGTCAGCCATGTGTGAATTCAGGGGGCACTTGGTTCTGTAGCCAGGGCAGTGCCCACGAGTCAGCATGATGGGCTCTCAGGCAGCACTGGTGCTGATATGCTGACATCCTTTGGGCTCTTCAGTGTTTGGCAAAGCCCTTGGCTGCCACTCAATGTAAAATTCAATTATAAGGGGCATCTGAGTGCGTCTGGATTGACTCACTCTGATTTTAGCCCCTTGAAACTTAGATTATAGTGATACTTTTCATGGATGAAGGTTACTAAGCCAGCAAAAAATTTCTACAAATCTCTGTATACAATAGAGGCTGGGAGGGCCTGACATACTTTGGGGGGAGGGGATCTTTTATGGGAAGTAAGGCTGGGACTATCCAACAGCTCATGTAAGAACATAAGAAAAAACAGTGTTCTGGGGCCAGGCAGGATGGCTCAGTGATCCAAAGCGCCTGCTTAGGAAAGCTTAGGTGGCTGCAGGGACCACAGTTTGATCCCTGGCACCACATGCTGCACCAGCCCTGCCCTCAGGGCAGGCTGAGCCGGCCATATAAATAAATAAACAAACAAAAATTCTGAAACAAGAAAATTTTTTTTTAAAAAAATTTTTAAAAAAACCAGTGTTCCACACAGATCTAGAAATAAGACATAAACGCAATAGGTTCTACCCGCCTGAGATGTTTCCTCCTGGAAATTATGACATGGGTAAAGGCAATACATCAACAACATAGGTGGAATCACAAACACATGCGCAGTGAGAATGAAGCATTCCCTTACAGTACCTCTATGCATCAGTACTTTGGTGAGTTGGAGACTCAGACCCATCCATGATGGGTGAGTTTTCTGTCGCTTCTCTGAACAAAGGAGAGCAAAAGAGGAAGAGAAGAGAGGTCATGTTAGAGAGAGGAATCAACACAGACATAATTAGTAGCTCAGTCACACTGGAAAGACCCAGGACTACACGTCAGGTACTGTGAGCCAGGAAGGACTTTTAGTCCCCCTGCATCTAATGATTTCTTCAGCTTTGTTAGGAAGGAAGCATTGGTGTTCTTTTCCCATGGTCTCATTTTCTTATCACAGAGAGATTGTTGTGTGTTAATGATCATTCAGCTCAAGCTGCCAAAAGTTACTTTAGGGATTCAAATAACTTTTTTTTTTTTTTTTTTGGTGGTGCCAGGGATTGAACTCCGGACCTTGTGCTTAACAGGCAGGCACTTATTCCACTGACCTATCTCCTTAGCCCCTCAAATAGCTTTTTGTTTTAAATTTGTCTACTTGAGTGTTCATGAGCTATAAGCCATGAAACAGGCAAATCACAAGGCCAGTTTAAGTGTGAGGGAGACTGTTAATTATAGAGCCTGTTGTCAGTCAACCAAATATTTGAATCAGGGGAGACTGGACATGATGAGAGTTGGAGAGGTACTTAGCGATCGGAAGTGGCCTACTGGGCTGGGATAAATTAGTGCTACTTCTTTGGTGTGTCATTATTTTGTGACTCTTGGGGAGACCACTGGGTGCTCAGCCTTGCAATAGCTGCCTGGTCATAGGATAGTGCTGGGAGGAGTGGGCAGTATGAGTATTATTAGTGGATGCTATAGGAACAAGAGGGTAGGTGCTGCCAAAGACCGGAAGAGAAGCAGGAGTGGACCTCAGAACGTTAATGTTGGGATGATAGATTCTCTTCACTCAAAAGGAGAGGCAGCACAGGACACTCCTGTGGCTGCCACACTTAACAGGATGTCGGGGGTTTTTGATTCAGTAAAGTCACTGAAAATTTTCCTTTCTCAGAAGATTGCAACTGGGCTTCATGGTGCTGGTGTGGCACCCATGTTTTAAGGACCACTGGTACAGTGGAAAACAACAAAATCTGAGATCACAGCCTCCAGAGATGTGACTTGGAGTGAAGCCATTATATTCTGATCCCTAACTATGACATCAAAAGATGCAGCTGGGCGTGGTGGCTCATGCCTGTAATCTCAGCACTTGGGAGGCTGAGACAGGAGGATGGATGTGAGTTCAAGACTATCCTGGGCTGGGGCTGGGGAGATAGCTCCGAGGCACAAGTGCCTGCTGGGCAAGTGCAAGGTTGTGAGTTCGAACCCTGGTCCCACCAAAAAAAACAAAAACAAACAAACAAAAAAGACTATCCTGGGCTACCAAAGTGAACTCAAGGCCAGCCTGAACTGCACATTGAGACCCTGTCTCAAAAAGACAAAAAAAAAAAAAAAAAAAAAAAAAAAAAAAAAAAGATGCAGATATTCCAGGGGAGGGTGAGTAGTGGAAGAACTCATGGACAGCAGAAATAACATCCAGCCTCTCCATACACAGCAAGTGCTCAATAAATGTTAGTTCCCCACATCCCTGTAATGGACCAGGGCTAAAGAAAGCCTGGTACAAACAAGGACAGAGAAACTCAGGAGTGGAAACAGGCTCAGAAGCCGCAAGTGCAGTCATGGGACCAACTGTGTGACTGTGGTTTTCTCAGGGTGCAGCTCCCAGACAGCTGCCAACTCCTCCCAGATGTCTCCTCCAATGTCCCAGAAAATCAGAAGCTGAGGACCATACTGGATACGGGGACACTTGGCTCCACTAACCAACAGTTTGCTAGAGTGTGGCATCCACTCAGAGAGGTTGGCAATGAGTGTACATGGGAGGCACACGTCCACAAGACTCTTCGGTAGGTTGCAGCATCCCAGCTGGGTGCAGATTGTAGGTATGGAGGCCACACCTACAGCCACAGAAGGAATGACTTTCTGTTTCATTTTCCTGTGGGCAGCTCCTGCCTGATGATCCCAGCGCCCCAGGTCACCCTTCGTGTGTTTGATAAAGAACAGGTGTGTGGCCCGGACAGAAGCCTTTCTCTAAGCTGATCTGTGATCATCAAGACAGCAAGAAGGCTGGGCAGCATCAGCCCAGCGTGGGCACAAGGAGGGGCTTCAATTGCTCTCTGCTCCCTATGACAGTCTTGCCTGGCATCTTGAATCAGCTGGGGTATTATCTCAACTCAACTGATGGCTGTCTGACATCCTGACCAAAAAAACACAATCCCATTTCTGCCTCCACTTCCCTGTGTCTCAATAGAGCACACCAAGTTCATCCCCCCAAAGGAAAGTGAGGCAAGAGGGGTGGGATAGAAGGTGATGACAGTTCACCCAGAATTCTCTTGAAGGGAAGGAAGCAAGTGATGATACCTCTGTCCTTCTGTCACCAGGATTGGAATGACTCTTCCTGGCTGACCAGTCTAGAAGCTGGAAAAACCAGGTGGAAGACCCAGAGGGTGGACTCACCCAGTCTGCCAGGCTAGGGTGTGGTGGGGACTGCTTGGGGGGGTGGCTCCAATTTCACTCGACGGCGTTGAGCTTCTCTGGCTTTGAGGTAAGGCAGCTGCAGGTGGGTGTTGGGGGAAAGGCAGGGAAAAGAAGGGTCAGACTACGTGAAGGACCTATAGCACCCAGAGCTGGGGGTCACCACATCCAGTGGTAGGGGCTGGGACTCCATGGCAAGGTCTCAGTAGTCTCAGGGCATAAACACAGTGGGGAGACAATTCTGTGCCCTTCTCTTCCACATCCCACCCCTTCTTCCCAGCACCATTCACCTCCACATGCGCTAGGGCTGCCTGGGGATCCTGCACCGCCTGCTTTGCTACAGGAAGTGGCTGCAGAGATGGAGACTAATGCAAAAATCCCAAAGCCACCACAGGGCCTCAAGGGAGGCAGGGTGAGGCTCATACAGGGAGGCATAGCTCAGGGCATCTGCAGGTCAAGATTTTGCTCCTCTTTAAGGAAAGGCCTCTGAAAAGGCCTGGAAGCCTGCACTCTGCTAGTTCAAGCTTGGGGGCTGCTACTTCTATACACCTGAAAAGGGTAGTGCTTCTAGAAGATCATCCAATCTTGACCACTAGTCACTGGTGTTGGGCAACGTAGGAATCTGGCTGGGGAAATGCAGCAGACAGAAAATACTGTTTGTTGTACTTAGATGTACCCTCTGCTTTCTTGGCAATGGATTCCTTCTCACAACTCAGATACAGCTTCTTTTTCAAACAAACAAACCAAAAACGTCTTGTGGCCCTGAGTACAGAACCTAGGACCTCCTCACACATGCTAAGTGATGGTCTGTCTACTGCTGAGCTACATCCTCAAGCTGGTGTAGCTTCTTCAGATTATCAGCTTGAAATAGGTTCCAAAAGAGCTGTCTAATCTCTTCAAATAAACCAAGATGCATTCCACAATTCAGCTGGACTATAAGTACTTTTACCCTCTGCCACTGATACTTATGAACTATTCCAACTAATAGTGTCAGGACCAACTTCCTAAGCATCCCCACTTGCAATATTATGGATTGAAACAGGGTCTTGCACATGCTAGATGAGCGCATTACTGTGAGCCACACCCCAAACCCTTTTTTATTTTACTTTAAGCCAGGGTCTCACTAAATTGCCCAGGATAAACTTGAACTCATGATCTTCCTGCCTCAGCCTCTGGAGTAGCTGAGGTTCCAGATGTGGGCCACTTTTCTTGGCCCATTTTGCCCTTTACATGGTACCCAGAGCGTGCCTACTCTCATATCCTCTTAGTAAGTCAGTGGACAACACACTGGGCTAATTTTATAGTTAAGGAAGGTACATGAAGGTTGTAGGATGTCGGTGCACTTGTGACTGTTGGTACATGGAAATGTCAGTGCAGGGTGAAGGCAGAAGCCCGGAGCCTGGTGGAGCTAGGGGCCACTTCATTCCTCAGGACTGTTGACAGCTTCTTTCAGTTCCTGTTACACTTTGTCCTCCCAAAGCCTCATGCATTTTCAGATGGGGCTTTAATAGAGGCAGGTGAATCTAGAGCATGTGACGGATTCATGATTCAATGCTGGGATTAAGGGTGGGTGGTTGCTAATCAGTTCCCTGATTTGGATTGGCACTGCCCTAATCCCAGCTGACTGGATATCATTTAAGGGACACAAAGAGGCTTGTTGGTACCCTCTCTTGTTGCTTTTGTGACCTCCCAATGCCATGAATGGCTGCCCTTCTGCCCGGTGCCATTCTGCCCTAAGCCAGCTGGTTATGGACTGAGAACTCTACAAATTTTGAGCTCAATAAGCCTTTCCTCCTTCAGTTTTGGAAGTTTGGTGTTTTGTCTCAGCGTCAAGAGAAAGTCACTAAGACAGTCCCAGGAGATACCCTGCGCCACAGCCTTTCAGTGACTCCTCTTCCTGTGCTCTGTGCTTTTCCTTAAGCAAGTCGGTTCCAGACTTGGAGTTCCTTGCCTTTCTCCCATTCTGTTCTTAAAACACTCATCATTTCTGCCTCAAAATCTTCCCCACTTTCTCTGCGTATGGGAAACAGAACAACCCTTCATTCCTCTATAAAGGATGTGAGTGTAAATAATGCAAACAAGTGTACAAATAAGTGTGATCACAGCAGCACACACTAAATGTGGAATCAGAGCTGGTCACTGTCACTGTTATTTCACAGAGAAACTGCTGGAACTTCTAAAGGGAAAGAATGGGTCTCTCCATTTTAAAACTTGATTTGGCGATTGGTCAATGCTCTGAGTACAAAGCAATAGGACACGCAGGTGTGGTGGCACACGCCTATAATCCTGGCACTTGAGGGAGGCTTAGGCAGGAGGACTGCTGCAAGTTAAAGGCCAGCCTGAACTGCAGAGCAAGACCCTGTCTCAAAAATATATGGATACATAAGTCAAATTTTGATTATGAAAATTCTCAGATATTATATCAAGGGTATTGAAAATGTCTCAGAGCCTTGGGGCTGTGTCATAATGTCACTGAAATGGAAAAGGCAGTGAAGATCTATCAAGAGCTACCTGTGTAGGTGCCAGTGTATGTACCCTTCTTTTCTTCCACAGGTCTGTCCCTACCTGGGGGGAGGGGCTTCAAGACCTAACCCTACTCCCAACCCTGGTTTCCTCCCCAGACTGTAACACGGGTGCTGGACCTACTACAGTTTCTCTTCACCAGGCAGAAGATCCACCATTGCTTGGATAGAGCACCAGAAACAGCTCTTGGACATCTGTCCTTACTTGAAGGAACACTTATATCACACAAGGGAACAGAGAGCAATGGCTCCATCATGGGGTGATGGTGCAAGCCCAGAGTTAGAATGGGATAGTAGCCTTGGGGCCTCCCATGTCTGACAGGAAGGTCTCAGGAATGCCTGGCTCCCCTCCCTCCACGCAAAGTCTCAGCACAGATGCGTGGCCTTTTGGCTTGCCCGGGCCCCACTGCAGAAGAGCAACTGTCTTGGTCTGCGTATCAATGAAAACTGACACGCCTGCTTGACGATAGGCACTCCCTCACGGACCAGCAACATGGATAATCGCTGCCATTTGCTCCTAAATGGCACGATCATGTGCACAGTGTGATGCACCCTATGTGCTCTGCTCTGCTTGGGGCACTCATGTGTGCAGTTCTCACCCTTGGCCACACCTCAGAGCTACATCTGGGTCTCAAGTCTGCGATCTTGGCGCAGGGGGAGGGGAAATGCCAGCCCTCCAGGTCGCGCTCCAGGGACCTCCCACAGGTGGTCCCCAGAACACTTCGCTCACCTGACGTGGCCTTGCACATCTGGGGCATCCTGGTGACCCTGCTGTGCGCCACGAAGGTGCTCTGGGAGGAGGTGCTGTGCTGCGAGCCGCTGTCCGAGGACGCGGAGCTGGCGTGTGACAGGCGGCTGTGCTCGCGCTGCGACGCGCTGGAGCGCTGGTACCACTGGCGCAGCTCATCTGACACAGCGGCGCGGCCACGCTCGTGCGAGCCCTCGCGGCCCAGCGACGGAGTCCGCAGGATCTGCGAGCGTGACGGAGTCAGGCGGCCCGCGTCGACCTCATCGGCCGCACCGCGCCAGCTCTCCTTGAACAGCCCGCCAGCAGTGTAGGAGTTGGATGTCTTGAACTGCGCCTTGACGCTGTAGTGGCCCTCCTGGTCGCTCTCCAGGCTGCGCACCACCACGGGCGTGGCACCGCCCTCGATGTACAGCGGGTACTCCTTGATGCGGTACTGGGAGCTGGGCTGGCTTTGGCTGTGCAGGTACACACCGCCGGTGCCCGCGCCCACGCCCGCTCCCGCACCCGCGACCCCGCCCGCGCCGCGCGCCGCCAGGTTGGGCATGCTGCCCGAGGGCGCCGAGCCCAGTGCGCCCGCCGCTCGCTGCCGCTGCCGCCGCCGCTGCCGCGCCTTGGACGGCGAGTCCTCCGCTAGCGTGGAGTAGTTGGCGTTCATCTGCGCGGGGTAGTAGTGCTCTGAGCTTGAGTGGCTGGTGCACGACGAGCAGTCGTCCATGGGGTCCGAGCCGTTGCTGCTACGAGTCCGCGGGGTGTAGAAATCAGGGCTCCCGGTGTCGTTCTCCGAGCCCAGGAGCTTGCCTTGGGACTCCAGGCTGGAGCTCCGGTGCCTAAAGTGCAGTGCGAGGCTGTGCAGTCTCGTGGGGCTGATGTCCACTGACCTGTGGGGAGATGCAGCTTAGTGGAGGCTCTGGGTAGGAGGTGCGGGGGTGGGCGGCAAGGGGTGCACGGAACCTCAGGAGGGGTTGACCTGGGAACCAGATGCGTCCCCTGCCCCGACAGGAGTGGAAGGGAGCTGTTGATTTCAGGGGTCACCCTTGCGCCTCCAGATTAAGGCTTCCACTGAAAACTGTGGGCTATGACTCCCTAGCTGCACACACCGCAAGAAAAAAAAAAACAAAAACAAAACAAAACAAAAAAAAAACGTAAGTAACAACAAAGAAAACGATTCTGTAGAGAATGAGAGTTGCTCTTCTGTAGACTTAAAGCCTATCATGGCCGTTTTTGTAGGTTAAAATCCGACAGAGGTGCTTTCATATGGCTGAACAAAATATTACCACAAACGTCTCCTGAGGGCGCCCCACTTTCCGAGCAGACTACAGACGGTAGGCTCGGGGCCGGAACCCTTTATGACGAAGGCAGATGACACTGGGACTCACGTGCAGCCAGTAGTCTGCTCGCTGGAAGAGGTCCTACTGAGTGGTCCCCTGTGACCTGGTTTCTGGTTCTTTTTAGGAAATGAGTGTGTGATTCACCGATGGTATGACTGTTGCCCTTTTCTTTCTCTCTTTTATAAATTTGCACTTCAGTTTAGTCTAGAACAAAACCACAGGCTTCTAGGAAGCTGCAAGAGGCATGCAAGGTCATCTTGCCAGGGTGAGGTTCCCTGCCTAGGAGGCTCAGTCCAACAACTGAGATGCTGTAGACTCTTCCCCATGTTCCTAGATGTAGAGAGTGGGCTGGAACAGGTCTCCTGGCAGAGGAGAGATTTTGACTTTGCCTCATGGATAGCCAGGTGTCACAGAGTGGCACCCCCTCTTTGGCTTGTGCCACGGGTGCCTCTGGTATGAGGCAGGGGCCTGCAGGCTGAGCACTCACCTCGTGGAGTGGACATAGTGGGGACTCCGGATGCGCAAGTCTGGCGTGGATGGCATGCTGGATTGTGTGGTCCAGGGTGGCAGGCCACGGATGGGGCTGTTCTGCAGTGAGCCGCTCCCGCCGCCTGCTTCTGCACAGCTTCCCGTGCTGGGGAAGCGCTTGTGGCTGCTACAGACCAAGGGAACCACATCGGTCACCGCTAGACAGCGGCATGACAGCTGCTTTCGGGGATCCCCTCCTGGCTCCCACACTTCTGCCCCGCCCAGATGAGGCACGAGCCCTGCTGGCCTTCTCTGGCACAGGCATGGGCAGTGAGTGTGCCTTTTCACAGATTTTGTTTTCCAAGAGATGCATGCTCACCTTGGGGCACGCCTTGGAGCTCTTAGAGTGCAATTAAGGGAAATGAGAAAAACAGGGAAGAGCCCAGAAAGGCCTTAGCCAATAGTGAGCTGACAACGTGCAGCCTGGGTTGCAGCCGCTTGGCTCTGGAGCAGGGCTGGAAGACGGTTTAGTGTTCTGAGCCACCTTGGGATGTCTAGGAGTGGACTCTCACTTGCCATTTTGGAATAGTGCTGCCTACGATTTCCTAATTAATTCCCGTGGAATTTATTAACATTAAAGCCATCTGCCAGCAGATTGTTGTGAGCCAAAACTTGTCTCTCTTTGACAAATCTGCTCCTCAATGGCGTGGGCAGCAGAGGGCGCCATAAGCACAGTGCTGGCCAGAGTTACGATCAGGGCGCGGAGCTGGGATCCTCGGTACTGCATAGAATGTCCTCTGGGACACTCATGGGTCCTCCGCGACCAGCTGGGGCTGGCGAGGAAGCTCTGCAGATGCGCTCACCTGGAATGGCCGTGGGAGGTGCGTTTCTTGACCTTCTCGTAAGGCTCATCCAGGGAGGACTCACTCCACATCTTGGGCTTGATGGGTGACTTGTCATAGTCGCTGCGGTGGTAGTGCACCTGCCGCAGGCCCTCCAGGGACTGGGGCGGAGGGGGCCTGTTGTGCGAGGGTGGCCGAGGAGGGAGTCCCTTGTGAGGAGACTGTAAGGGGGATATTGTGCTGGTGACCTGAGAGTCTTCTGCGCAGAGACGGAAAGACAGAGAGGACTGAGCAAGATCATCCTGTCCCCAAGGGCGAGCCCCGAGCCCAGCGCCGCCCTATAGAGTCCCTCCTGTGCTTCACCTGTGCCACAGAGGGCTCTGGCCTCCCCTGTCCCGGCTGCCAGACAAGCCAGGTCTGGAGAGCTGCTGGAACTCAATTTCCAGGCAGACTCGAGTTCAAAGAGTATTGCTCTGTGTGTGTGTGTGTGTGTGTGTGTGTGTGTGTGTGTTGCTGAGGAATGAACTCAGGACCTTCACACTGAGCTATCTCTCTGTCTCTATTTGCTTATTCATTCATTTGTGGACAGGGTCTTTCTACGTCACTAATTTGCCCAGGCTAGGCTCAAACTTTTGATCCTCCTGCCTCAGCCTCCCAGAGTAATGGAGTTATGGGTATGTACCACTACTTCCATCTAAGGCATAATTTTTCTGATGAGACACAAATGAAGTCCAAATATTAATTATACATCAGCAAATGCTTGCTTCTTACCAAGCAGCAAAATGTAATTATTTATTGCAACTCTGCATTTCCCTATTTGACTGCAGTCAAAGCCAGGGCCTGCTGTATACTAAGCAGGCCCTCTTATTCCTGAGCTCTCCTGCCCAGCAGCCTGGCTTTCAAGAGATCCTGAGCATCTGATTTACTTTAGGAGGGTGTGAGCTTGCCGAGGGTTTTGGGTTCTGAACCACTTTGAGATATCGAGGAATGGACTCTCACTTGGCATTTTGGTATAGTGCTGCAGTCTCTGGGCCAGACTGACAGCTGACTGGGTGCTCAACACATCAGCTGGAGGAAAAAGGAAGACTAAGCAGACAGCTGTGTCAGGTGTGACCATCCTTTGGTGGGGCTGGGTATCCATTCTACATTTTTTTCCAGAGCTACCCATACTTCCTTTCAATCTAGTCTAGTAAATTTTCACTACGGAATGGCCTTCAAGTTTTCTGGAGGGTGAAGGGCTGATTTCCTGCCTGCCTTCAGGGAATAATGCTCCAGGCTCCAACTCCTGAGCATACAGGAGGACTTCTGGAGCAGGCCCAGCCAGTTGGTGGAGAAGGCACTCTCCAGAAGTGACCTGAGCAAGTGCAGGCAGGTGAGGAGGCAGGCAAATGTCCCATGGGGGAGGCTGGGAAGGCACGTGGGCACTGGGAGCACCCAGATGGCAGCAGCGGGCAAGCAGGGTGGTCGCCTCATTGTGCACTCTGTGATGAGCTAAGCCAACAGGCAGGGCCAGCCAGAGGAGGTGGATTTGTCCTTGAGGCACAAGAGAACCTTGTGCCTTGCTCCTTGTGCCTTGCTTGGTGGGGAGTGCAGGGTGAGGATGATACTATCTGAACACCACTTGTCTGGTAGGTTGGCCATGGGAGAGGCAGTGAGACTTCAGTGCCCTTGATGGGCTCCTCAGTGTATTTGCAGTAGCTCCTGCACAACAGAATCCAGTGCCCACCGTGAAGCCAGGACAACTGGTAAACTTGCATTGTTCCTCTGCCCCACAGACGAGTCATCACTATGCTATCTTGAAATTAACCAATGAGAGCAGGACAGATAGCTCAGCAGACTAAGCACCTGCTTAGGCAAGCACGAGGACCCGGATTTGATCACCAGCTACACGCCACGCTGGCCCTGCCCCTGGGCACATTGAGCAGGTCACAGGCTGGGTGGGCATGGTGGCCCACACCTGTAATCCCAGTGCTGGGGAGGCTGAAAAGAGAAGATCACTATGTCTCTGAGCTGCATAGTGAGACCCTGTACCAAATACATTTTAAAAAAATTAACCAAGGACATTATCTCTCACTCTGATGGTTCTTCTCTTCCCAGGGAGTCTCATAGGCTGGGCCTTGCTCCCTTTTTGGGGGTACTGGGGCATCCCCAGAGCTACGGTCTTTATATTCTGAACAAGGCACCCCAGTCCCTGAGAGCCCACATCCTCCCCTCCATGTAAGAGAGCAGACAGTAAAAATACTACAGTGCAATTTCTAATAACAGGGCCACAACAGCTGGGTAAATAACTTGCCACTTTCCCCATGTCAAAAGCAATCATTATTATTACAGCAATTATTCTTATTACTCTAACTTGGGTAGGCCTTTTATGTTTTCCATCAGAATAGCCACTGATCACTAACCACCTGAGGCTTCCCTAAAGGGCAAAAAATGAACTGCCACTTAGTGTATTTCCATATAATGAATGGCTCCCAACCTGTTGGTTGAGTGAGCAGCTGCAGGAGCCTTCTGCAGTGGCTCTGTGCTGGGGTTCCTGCTTTGCTAGGGGATGGTGGTGGTAGTGGTGGTGTGGATGGGCTGGGGGTCTGCTTGGGTTTCCTAAGCATTGCCCATGAAAATATCCTGGAAACTGCCAGGTTTGAAGAATTGAACAACAAATAAGAAGATAGTTTTCAAGGCCTGATCCTATGTCTCCAAGGACAGCTGGCCTTCCATTGTCTCCTCTAAGCGAGAGACAGGGAGTTGGTCTGCTTTTTTCTATTGCCCTTGGGTCCCCCATCAATTCCAGCCATTGATTTCTCCCTCTTCTACAAATTACAAATGCTCACAAGAAAACTATGCACAGAGCATAGTTCTAGGCTCAGCTGAAAATGTGAGCTTGGCCACTACAGAATGAAGCACCATTACCTGAAGATCTGCTTATATCTTGACACTGGGCCTTGAGAAATCCTGAAGTTCCAGTGAACATGGCTTTGTATAGAGAACCATCTGCTCCCCGGCTGCTGACCCCAGGAGAGAGAAGGCTCCCAGCCACTCTGGCTGCTGCCTCAACCTAACCCTTTCTTTTACATAAGGTGTCCCCCCAAACTCTGCGTAGACCAACCTCTGTTTAGACAGTGTGCCCTCTTTTAAAACAGAAAACAGAAAACCTACCATCTTCAAGAACAAGGGCATCAGAGAGAGAGCTGTCTTCACTGGCAATATTTCCATCTGGAAGCCAAACAAGCGAAAGACCCTGAGGTTAGCACATTCTGGAAACAAAGCTCTATCTGTACAAACAGTGTGTGCCACCAGCACAGCCTTCTCTTTCTAATCAGAGAGAGTGAGTGCCCACGATCTATGTAAAAATGCTGTTGGGCATTTCTTTTGACCACCCCCGTGGTATGTCGCAGCTCACGCTCCCCACCTGATATAGCAAAGTGCATGCTCTTTGTGAGTCTGTGCTTTTATTGATGGGATACTGCAGTGCAAAGCCACCAACTATCTACTACAAAGGCTGCCAGCCTGGTTAAGCCTCGTCATTGTCACAGCAAAAAATTCAGGGCATGTGGTGACTGGACCACAGGAAAGCGCCTGCTATTTATTCTGCAAATGTGAAACCAGGGCAGGGAACTTAGCTTTGCTTACATGGCAATAAATAGCTTCTCAAAAAACTCTTCAAGTCATTAGTAGAGAAAAAAAGTACGTGAAATACAGATTCTCTCTGAAGCTCATACTCACAGGCACGACTCAGCTAGCACTAGTCTGCAGGGAGACAATGGAACAAGCGTCCTTTCACCACAGAGAAACTGAGGCCCACCTGGGAGGAGAGGCTTGTCCAAAGCTGCTCTGCTCTCACAGCAGAGCCAGCAAAGGTCCTAAGGCTTTAGAGTCAAAATTTAGAATTACTTTATGAAATAAAAAGTGATGCAAAGGAACTAAGCAGAACTTTTCTCACTCCTAAGTTAAGTGGGCCTTAGTGAGGAAAACCTTACTTCAAGGAAACAGAAGAGTTGGATTCTTGAGCAGATTAAAGAACACGGCTGTAGGCATAGATAGAGGCGTTTGGGAGTTGGCACAGATAATGGTTTAAAAGCCCATCCTGTTGGCAGACCTAACACAGGCAGGCCAAAGAGCCAGCCCTGCTGTGGGCATGGGGGGGTGAGCAGTCACTCCATGCTAATCTCCAGCTGTTGGCTCTGCAGGATACTGAGGGCTTGGGAAGCCCCAGCGCCTTCCAGGGGACACAGAGGTCTTGAAAGAGGGAGACAGAAGATCTGAGGCTCCACAGTCTTCTAGGAAATGGGGCAAACTACAGTGTCTTGCCCACACAGGGTAGGAAAGGCAGGAGGGGCGGGTCTTCTGATTTCCTGGACAGAAGGGTCTTTCTCAGTGGCTACCTCCTCACTTTCTCAATCTGGAGTCACTTCACGCATGTCTGATAGGGACAACCAGGAGGCAGGGCTTTGATTCTGGCAGCTCATCGCCCTCAGTGCTTCATTCGTTCCCTCATCTCCCCCTCCATGTGCATAGCACATATCAGGGTTACTGTTCAAAGTCTGTGGCTCAGTGGTGTTAAGTAATTCACACTACCGCATCACACCCTCTCCACCAACCATCTTCTGTCTGAATAACATTTTCATTTTCCCAGACTGCCGTGGTGCACCCATTAAACAATGATTCTTTGCACATCCTCACCCCCAGTTCCTGAAAATCCCTATTTTACTTTCTGTTTCCCCACAGCATAAGTATTTTTAAACATACATATACTGTGCAAGAGTACTTGACATATATTTTTATGAATTTTCTAATAAAAGAAGATTATCAGAGTGAGGGGAGACTTGACTTTTGTTGGTAAAATTTTGGGTATGTTCTTCTAGAGCTTACTAAATATCATCACCTGAATTGCTAATCCCAGACTGCAGCCCAGGGGAAGACCACTGGAGGGGGACAGGCTAGACTTACTAAGCCATGGCTCTTGGGACAGCAGGGCCCTGAAAACACAATCAAGTCTATAGGGGCAGAGGGTTAGTGGGCAGCAGTGGCCCCGCTGCTGGGTACTGCTACTCTGCACCTTGCCCTTCAGACTTGGGGAGGCGTGGCCAGGTCCCTGGAAGGGCAGAGGCTGGCTAGCTCTAGGATGGTTGATGGTAAGGGCTGTCAGCTTGGTTCGGCTTGGGGAAGGTGGAGAGGTGTGACGTATGGCTTCAGGATGATGCCCAGCGAGCTATCGGCAGGGAGGCTCTGCACAATCCGAGGCAGGGATTCCAGTGCCATGATGTGGTGCCAGCCTCATTCACTTCACCCAATCTCAGAACTGGAGAGCAAGGCACAGGATGGGCAGAGGCTACTTAGGCCACACAGGAGCTGGGCCTAGGACTACAGGCCAGATCAGTGTGTGGCTTGCTGCGGCCTTACCTGGGAGGGGACAGTGCAGCGGGATAGTACTAACCGTCCATGACCAGTGAGGCCCTCTGGGTGGGCTTCTTCCCAGACTTGATGCGATTCTCATTGACTGCGTTTTCAATCTCCTGCAGCTTTTTCAGTGCATTCAGGTATGAGGTTTTCCTTTGCTTCTTCAATTTTTTGCTGACATTGGGATCACTGGCCAGGCGGCGGGCAGCCTCGGTGATCTGGGACTGGATGGCGAACTCTCGCTCCAGGCGTTCCAGCTCAGCTTCCTGGGGGAGGGGAATACAGAGGCTCTTGCATGGGGGAGACACTAAGCTGGGCAACAGCCAGCTGCCCCTCCTCTGGCCCACAGCCCTGCTCCAGCCAGAGGCATGAGGACCAAGCCTTCCTATAAATTCAGAGTCTGAGAGCTGCCGTTTCCTTTCCACCTGGAGCCCAGGTCCTCGGGTGATGGAATGCTCTTCTCTTGTCTGCTCACACACACGAGTCCCCTGCATTCTCTCACACATGCCCTCCTCTCACATGTTCCGTTCCCCGGGTTGGGATGCACCTTCTCCTGGCATCTTCTGGAAGCTGTCTTCAAGCTCCAGCTGTGCTCACACCTGCTGTTTAAGGAAACCCTGCTCCAGCTGTGAGCCGCCTCTAGTAGGCGGTGGTGGAGCCAATTTCTCCCTTAGCGTCTTGTTTGGGATCAGTGTCTGCTCCATCCTTCCCTCCCTCCTTCCCTCCCTCCCTTCCTCCCTCCTTCTTTCCCTCCCTTCCTCTCCCCCACCCTCAGCTCACTCCCACCTCTGTCCCTTCCTGGAGCTGGGAAATTTCCCTTCATGCTCCGGGGCACTGCATGTCAGACATGCCTGGAGGACCAAGGATGGCACGCTGCCCAGCATGTGTGCTGCTGGCCTCGGCTGAGCAGCTGTGTCCAGCCCAGATGTGTGCACATGGGTTGCTAAGTGGCAGGAGAAGACAGCTCATGCCCTTTTGTGTGAGAATTTGGGGCTGATGCAGAATCCCCCAAAGTCTCACACTGTCTCTTTTCTGGTCTCTTCCCCAGTGGAGCTCCTCAAACCAAAGCTGGCTCTAAGTAGCACTTGTGTTCAGATTTTGAAAGCAGGCTGCTCACTCTCTCCCTAAAGCAGGGGAACTTGTAGGGGGTGGGGACTTGCTGCCAAAGCCCAAGCTTCATAAGGCCATGACAAACACGTTGCTGGCTTGACTTCTTCCAGTAGTGACAGTAGCCAGAGATGGGGAACCAAGCCTCCTGTTCTAGGCAGTTCACTGTGACACTGAAGATTGCCAGGAACTGATGTAACCAGAGGGACATCATGACATTTGGTAGCATCAATGCTCTTCCCATATGGATGCCCCATGACATAGTCCTGCCCCTGTGCACACCATGCCAGGTGAGACCTCTCCCAGGGATGGCATTCACTGCCAGATTTCATTTACTTTGGAGCACTTTAAGCCAGAAGGGGGTGGGACCCAGGAGGGAGTGGAGAGGTGAAGGCTAAGCGGAAATATTTAGGAGATAATAAAATCCTTCCCACCCTTCAAACGCTGTCCACATATGTCCTGCCAGAGGGAGGAGGATATGGACCTGGACTCCCGCCCAGAGCTCCGAGGGACAAAGACCTTCTGTGATTTAGGCTTTGCCGAGCAGCTGTTCCCAGGCAGTTATGATGGCCTCAGCCCAAGGAGGCCCTGACTTTCGCAGGAGCTCAGAACAACCTTGACACTTCAACTTGCCAAAGGCTGCATGACCAGGAAGGGAGGTCACATTTCCAGGGGACTCTGGAGTGATGACAAATCGAAGGGGGTCTCCTGTTGTCCAGGGGGACTCTGGAGTGGAATAAGGAGGAGCCTGGTGGAGCACGGAGCACTGACCAAAAGTTGGGGTGCTTTCTAGAGTCTAAATGCCAGGCATCTGCCCAGTGACAAGGGGAACTGGATTCCCCCAGGAGTGCCAGTGACTGCCCGGGTTGAGAAAGGACCACTGGTCTCCTGAATAACTGACTCTCCTGCTAGACTCCTCCTCTCTCCTTAGAGCAACTAACACTTACTGAGCGTCAAGTGGGAGGTACCTGCGGGGCTCAGTGTGTTTCACACAACAGCTCCCTGATTCCTGGGGTAACCCAGACAGTCAGCACTGAGAGCTCCACAGAGAAAAGCAGCTGGGAGAGCTTGCCTCGGGGTGCAGTGCTCAGGCCTGCAAGTGTGGCTTTCACGAGGTTCCCCAACTCATACATGTGCCCAAGGCATGTGGTTCCCTGTCTACCTTCACTCTCATAATCACTGTGTGTTGTGTTACATTAAAACATGTTTCTCCCAACCACTTTCTGAAGAGACTAATATCCAGCGTCCCCTTTTCTGCTGCCTCTGAGTCCTAACCTCTTAGGCTATTACTATGGTCATGAGCATCATTATTCACAATAAATTGGGGTGACACCACCCGAAGGCAACCCAGCAGGTACACTTGTCCTTCAGTTCTCCTGGGCTGAGCCAGAGGCACAACGGTTTGTTTCCTCCCCAAATCTGAATTGTCTAGCCCCATCTGCCATCAGTGTTCCATTCAAAGAGGATAAAAAATAGTGAAACATAGCTCTGGCAAATGTAGACAGGTGAGGTCAAGATAGACTGAACCCACGCTGTCGTGCAGCTTTGACAACCCAGTGTTCTAAGGTCACAGCAGGCAGCAGCGATCTCTCCCCAGCCAGCGAACCCCTTCCCCCGAAAGACACGTCTTCCCTTTGGTGTTTTCTTCTACACATCAGACATCAAGCACAGCTCTCAGTAACAAAGGGCCGGGAGACTGCTTAGAAGACAAAGGCACACGACTACCACCAGAATGTTCTCTCCGGACTTGACCTAGCCACTTACAGAAGCCCTGCAGTGCTAGGCAAGCAGCTCCAACAGCAGTGCGAGCGCTGACTAGGACCAGAGAGCTCCTCCTACCACAGAGGCCACACAGTCATCCAGCAGCTTGTGCAAGAGGAGGCAGAGGGAAAGACATGGGGACTGAGTAGCTGGGAGCCTAACACCTGGGACAGCAGGGACGGCAGAGGGCCCAACACTGGAGGAAGAACGCACCTCTCCTTTGGGAAGGATCTTCTGCTCATCCAGCTTGAAAGCTGTACCTATTCTTCTCCGCACAACGGGCGGCTCCTCACCAGGGTCCAGTGGGTATTCCACGGGGAGTTTGCCAGTGAGCTCCTAAAATGAAAGAAGTGCGTCCGCAGTGATTACAAAACAAAGCAAAGCACACGCTGGCTATCTTGCTAGGGGACACACACATGCAACGCACACACACACACACACACACACACACACACACACACACACACACACACACCCCTACACGTCAGTGCCTACATCATGTAGATGAGAAGCATGAGTGTGAAGCTATACCCAGTAAGATCTCATGAAATGAAGTTTTCTCTCTGAAGAGCATTTGCGAGTGCCCCTTTCTCTACAGGCCAGAGGCTGTCTGGAGTTTTTCCAAAATCAGTTTCCGTCAGGTAAATAAAAGTCTACGGCACTTCATCATGTTCCGCCTGCACTCCTACACAAACCTAACAAGCGTCCCCTGTGCCTACAGTGCACCGAGCAAGGCCGCACAGCAGGGAACAGCACTGCCTGCCATCGAAATTCACGATTTCTTTCAAACAAGTTTTTCATGGAGGGGAGGTATCTAGATAGCCAATCCTGGAAAAGTGCATCATTACACAGATCAAACAAGGAATATGGATAGTAATGATTCCCTCAGCCAGTGCTCAGTGGGCAGGATGAATTCAGAAGATACTAAACCATATATAATATAAAAGTTTTGGGTGAGGCACATAGCTCAGTGGCACAGCACTTGCCTGGCAAAGGTTAGCTTGTGAGTGGCATTTCAATACCAAAAAAGTTTTAAGAAACTGAACATGTAATCTATTAGATTAACAAGGATTCTTTTTTTTTTTTATGGTTTTTGGCCCAGCCTCTTATTTTCAAGAACTATTCTTGAGAGAATGACAGTAACTGAGTTTACTCCAGGAGCAGTACATATCAAAAAGACAAGAGTGACATGTATTCCAAACATAATTTTAGCATTACATTGTGCTATAATCAATATGCTGAACCTTTTGAAGGTTCTTGAGACCAATGTCTGATTCATCCTGT